>JAABKJ010004327.1:0-24525 GCA_011634705.1 Andricus grossulariae
TTGTTAATTTTTAGTGGACTGAAATATTCTTTCCGAATGAGAGATGCCGCAATGTGACTTGTTGCATTTTTGCCCATGTTTTTATTGTATTTAACTTCTTTTAATTTAAATTTAAATTTCTTTTCGTGGAAATACCAACTATTATGTTTTCCCTTGAGAATTCATCTTTTATCGGTAAAAGTTCAATTCCTCGTTTGAAAGTAGAATTACTTTGTTGAAAATTTATTTTATTTGTTGTAGATTCATCATATAAGTTGAAAGATCATCTCTTTGATTGAAAATTCAAGTATTTGTTTTAAAATGTATTTTTAAACTGAAAATTTAATTATTCCATTTTTGACGCCAAATGTTACTGTAACGCGTTTTTTTTATCTTCTTGATGCAACCTTAGGTATGATTTTAGACGGATATGTATAATCTATTTAAGACTTTTTTATTTGTTCTTTTTTTATATTTTTGTTAAGAAATATGCCAAGTTTTCTGTAAATGAGATGTATAATCTCCTAAAGAATATTATTATTAAATTAATGAATTTTTTTTTAGAATTTGTCTTGTTAGGTATAAAATTAATCTTCTTGGTTATAAATTTTTTTGTTTGGGTTAAAAATGCAACTGTTTGGTTAAAAATTAATCTGATTTGTTTAACGATTCAACTTTTTTTTCTGAAAATTCTTCTTTTTACGTTGAAATCAATTGCTTTTCATTTAAAATTAATTTTTTTGTTAGAAGTATCAACTATTACATATTTCTTTGAAAATGAATCTTTTTTTATTAAAAATTAAACTACTTTGTTAAAAGTTGAACTACTTTGTAAAAAACACATTTCTATTGTTAAAGATTAATCATTTTACTTGAAAGATCATCTTTTTATTTGTAAATTAACTTTTTCTCTGTCAGCTCATATTTTCGGGTTGAAAATTCAACTATTTTGCAGGAAATTCATCTATTCGGCTTGAAAACTTAAAAATATAGTAGAAAAATTTTGACTGAATTTAAATTGTTGTACATTCTTTATTTGTTGCTGAAAATTCATTTTTTCAACTTAAAACTTAACTATTCCATTTTTGAGTGCAAATGGATATTTGTAATTAAAAATTGATCTTTTCTAGTAGAAAATTCATCTATTTTTTAGAATTCGTCTTTTTTGGTAGAAAACTAATCTTCTTGGTGGTATTTTGTTTTGTTTTGTTAAAAGTGCAACTATTTAGTGGAAAATTTACATATTTTGTTGAAAATTCATGGTCTGGGAAAAAATTAATCTTCTTGGTTGAAAATTCATATTTATAGGCTGAAAATTGTACTATTTGTTTAAAAATTTAATTGTCTTCTAAAAAATATGTGTTTTTATTAGCTTGAAAATTTAACTAATTGATTGAAAATTCATTTGTTTTTGTCAATCTTTGTTGATTGAAACTTAACTATTGTCTTGAAAATTCGTCTTTTTGGGTTAAAAATTCATCTTTTTTGTTTGAAAATTCAACTATTTGGTTGAAAATTGAACCATTTTCTTAAAGTCATATGTTTTGGCCGAAAATTCAACTTTGTGAAAATTCAACTCTCTTCTACAAAAATCGTCTGTTTGGCTTGAAAATTTAATTATTTTTGAAAATTCAACAGTCTTTTGTTTGAGTTCAGTCGTTTTTTTTTTTTTTGTTAAAAATTCAACTATTTGGTTGAAAATTGAACTATTTTGTTAAGGTCACCTGTTTTGGCCGAAAATTCAACTTTTTTGTGCAAATTCAACTATCTTCTGCAAAATTTGTCTGTTTGGCTTGAAAATTTAATTATTTTGTTGAAAATTCAACAGTTTTTTGTTTAAGTTTAATCTTTTTTTTCGAAAATTCAACCATTTGATTGATAAAGCATCTATGTTGGTTGAAAATTCAACTATTTGGTTCAAAATTCCACTATTTTGTTGAAAATTTAATTATTTTGTTGAAAATTGAACTATTTGGTTAAAAATACAACTGTCTTCAAAAAAATTGGTTTTTTTTGCTTGCAAATTTAACTAATTGGTTGAAAATTCACCTGTTTTTGTCAATCTTTGCTGATTGACACTGAACTATTGTCTTGAAAATTCGCATTTTTGAGTTAAAAATTCATCTCTTTTGATAAAAATTCTTTTTTTGTTTGAAAATTCAACTATTTGGTTGAAAGTTAAACCATTTTCTTAAAGTCATCTGTTTTGACCGATAATTCAACTTTTTTGTGAAAATTCAACTATCTTCTACAAAATTCGTCTATTTGGCTTGAAAATTTAATTCTTTTGTTGAAAATTCAAGAGTTTTTTGTTTAAGTGTAATCGTTTCTTTTTAATTCGACCATTCGATTGATAAAGCATTTATGTCAGTTTAAAATTCCACTATTTTCTTGACAATTTAATTATTTTGTTGAAAATTGAACTATTTTATTGAAAATACAATTGTATTGAAAAAAAAAATTTTTTTGCTTGAAAATTCAACTAATTGGTTCAAAATTCACTTGATTTTGTCAATCTTTGTTGATTGAGATTTAACTATTGTCTTGAAAATTCGTCTTTTTGGGTTAAAGATTCATCTCTTTTGATAGAAATTCTTTTTTTGTTTGAAAATTCAACTATTTAGTTGGAAATTGAACCATTTTCTTTAAGTCATCTGTTTTGGCCGATAATTCAACTTTTTTTGTGAAGATGCAACTATCTTCTACAAAATCTGTCTGTTTAGTTTAAAAATTTGATTGTTGTTGAAAAATCAACAGTTTTTTTTTTCTTTTTCAAATTCGACCATTCGATTGAAAAGGCATCCATGTGCTGGATTGAAAATTGAACTATTTGGTTAAAAATTCCACTATTTTCTTGAAAATTTAATTATTTTGTTGAAGATTGAACTATTTGGTAAAAAATTCAACTGCCTTCAAAAAGATTTGGTTTTTGGCTTGAAAATTCAACTAATTGGTTAAAAAAATTCACCTGTTTTTGTCAATCTTTGTTGATTGAGACTCAACTATTTTCTTGAAAATTCATATTTTTGTGTTAAAAATTCATATCTTTTGATATAAAATCTTTTTTGGTTGAAAATTCAACTATTTTTTTGTTAATGCAATACACTTGGACTTAAAATCTTAGGAATTTAGAGCGTTTTATATTGAATTCTATCTATGATATCTATTTCTACTAAATCTATGTCAATTTTATTACGAAAAATTTATCCACCTATTTTCGTGAAAAATCACGCCAGTCCGTCTATATTAACAGCATTTCGTGCTGTGATCTCTTTTACAAAAAAAAAAACAGAAATTTCTGAAAATTTGCTAAAGATTATTATTTATGTACTCAGCGAAGAAGAAATCTTAAGAAAAAAATTTTAAAGTATAATACCACTCTCTTTTTTGAGTACGACAAACGGACGAACGTGTCAAATTAAATTTTAAGAGTTTGTCACCGATTTTGTAAGTTTACGTAAGGTCCGAGCTACGCTAAAGACTAATGTAAAATTACAGTATATTTTCGAATCTACACTGAAGACAATTATTTGTCCGCGAAACGTCCCCTTCCAAAAATCGCGAAGCTTTTCCCAGGAAGCGTGTAGCTTGGGCCCCCACCTTGGCTTATTTGCTGACTGATTAGCCAGTTACTCCTTATGTGGTGGATAAACAGGTAGAACTCGTATGTTTGAAAAAGACATTAACATTTTTTATGAGCCTCTTTCGAACGTCTATGCGACTACGGAGAACCGTAGGACGTGCTTTTGCACCTTCGAAAGGCCGTCCCGTCACCGAGAAATTACATTTAAACATTTTTTTATCCTTTAGCTAGTTATGAACTTACGGTATGTTCAGTGAAATTTGATGTATTCCACTTTTATTTTGTTATGTGCTCGAAACTTTCTGTAAATTCAGAGAGTTTTAGCAGATTAGGGACCATACTTAAATTACGTAACAACAATTTAAAAAAAGTCAGGGAATTTTATTGGTCGCGAAAAAGTCAGGAATTAAACAAAAAAATCTTGCGAAAGTCAAGCAGAATGAATTTGAAATTTTTCCATTTCAATTTGAAATTGTTCTATTCCGTTTATGAAAGATTCTAGGTTTAAAATGTTACAAGTTTAAGATTCTGGAAAAATTAGTCAGGGAGGAATTAGGGGATTTTTAAAATGAAGTTTTGCGGTAATCCTTATATAATATTCTTGTTAGTAATTTATTTACCTCGTATTTCTATTTTTGTTTCTTAAGTTGCTTCCTCCTGAAGATTACCTTTTTAGTTATAAATTTTATTATTGTTTGGAAACCCAACAATTTTTTTAAAAAGCCATGCTTTTTAGTTGGAAATTCAATTATTTTGTTGAAAATTCGTCTTTTTGGATTAAAAATTCAAGTATTTTCGTAGAAAATTTACTTCTTGTTCAAAACTTATATTTTGACGTTGAAAAATCAAACTATAATCTTTTTTGGATGAATATTCAATTTTTTTTTCTTCTAAATTTGTCTTTTTGATTAAAAAATTCATCTGCTTTATTAGAAATTTCATCTGTGTTGGATAAAAATGCAACTGTTTGGTTCTTTAAAATGTTTGGTTGAATCACTGTGTTAAGAAATTATTTTTTTGTTGAAATTTCATATGTGTAGCTGATAATTCATCTTTTTAGTTGAAAGTTTAATTATTCTGTTGAAAACTGATCTTTTTCAATTGAAACTTCAACTTCGTGGGTAAAAGTTGAACTACTTTGTTCAAACATTTTTTTTAATAATGGTTTATCTCTTTAGTTGACAATTTAACTATTTTGGTGAAAATTCATCTTTTTAGATTGAAAATAAAAGTATTTTGTTAAAAAGTCATCTTTTAGGGTAGAAATGTCTTTTTTTTTGGTTTAAAATAAATAAATAAATTTGGAAATTCAAAATGTGTATCTGAAATATTGTTTTACTCCATTTATAAAAGATCCTATCTTAAAAATATCACAAGATTAAAGAGCTGGTATTTGAATGTTAATGGTCAGGGAAATGAAAAATTGATTAAGCAAAAATCAGGGAATTTTGAAAATAAGGTTTATTTTTAATTTGAGAACACTCATATAATTTAAAGATTAATTTAGACGGCATATTAACTTAGCAGATTAGGGGGCGACCATAAGCTCTTTTGTTTGAAAATTGATATTTTTTAGTTTAAAATTTAACAATTTTATTGAACATTCTTTTTTGTTAGTTGAAAATTCAAGTACTTGTTTGAGAATTCATGTATGTATTTTGTTGATGATTTAGCTTTTTTGTAGAAAATTAATCTTCATGGGTGAAACATTCATCATTTTAGTTAAAAATTCATTTCTTTGGTTGAAAATTTGACTATTTTGCTAAAAATTAGTGTATTTTATTGAGAATTAATTCTCTCCACTGAAAATGTAACTATTCCATTTTCGCTTGAAAACTGATAATTTAAAATGAAAATTGGTCTTTTCTGGTTGAAAAATCATGTATTTTGTTAATCATTTATCTTTTTTTGTAGAAAATTAATCTTTTTAGTTAAAAATTCATTTCTTTGGTTGTAAATATAACTATTTTACCCCAATTCATTTTTTGGTTGAGAATTAATTTTCTTCGCTGAAAATGTAACTATTCCATTTTTAGTTAAAAATTTATATTTTAAATGTAAAATTGATCTTTCCTGGTAGAAAATTAATGTATTTTGTTGTAAAATTGTCTTTTTCGATGGAAAATAATCTTCTTGGTTGAAAGCTCATACTTTTTGGTTAAAAATGCAACTGCTTATTTGAAAATTAATCTGTTTTTGGTTAAGGATTTAACTATTTTGTTGAAATTTCGTCTTTTTTTGTTGAAATCAACTGTTTTAATTAAAATTACAAAATTTTTTGCGTTGAAATATCAAATAATACATGTTTCGTTGAGAATTCTTTTTTTTCAATCAACTACTTGGTTCAAAGTTAAACTACTTTTTGAAAAGTGCTTTTTTCTTTGCTGAAGATTTATCATTTAACTTGAATATTCATCTATTTAGTCTAAGTTAACTTTTTTTCTGAAATTTCAGCTGTTTTGTAGAAATTTTTATTCCTGACTTGAAAATTCAACAGTTTGGTGAAAAATTAAACAGTTTGATTGAAAATTTAATTTTTCAGTTGAAAATGCAACTATTTTGTTAAAACGTCTTCTTGTTGTTTTGTAAAAAATTCAACTAATTAGGTTAAGTTGAAATATTTTTTCAAAAATTCATTTCAGAGATGTATCTCTTTGGTTGAACATGTAACTATTTTATTCAAAATTCGTTTAATTTTTCGTATAAAATGGATGTATTTTGTTGATAATTCCCCTTTTTTATACAAAATTGATCTTCTTGTGCAAAAAATTCATCATTTTGGGTTGAAAATTGATATTTTAAATTAAAATTTGATCTTTACTAGTTGGAAATTCATGTACTATGCTGAAAATTCGTATTTTTTGGTGGAATTCGACTGTTCTTTATGAAAAAGAAATATATATAATTTTTTTCAAATATTAACTATTATATGTTTCGTTAGTAATTCATTTTTAGTTGAAAAATCAACTACTTGGTTCAAAGTTGATCTATATTTTGTAGAAAAAAGTTTTTTCTTATTGAAGATTCATCATTTTAGTTAAAAATTCACCTATTTGGTCTCAATTGAATTTTTCTTGAAAATTTTTCCTTTTTAAGTTTAAAATTCAACTATTTGATAGAAAAGTCACAATGTATTTTGTTGAAAATTCGTCTACTTGGGTAGAAAGTTCATCTTTTTTGTTGAAAATTCATCTATTTGGTTGAGGATTCAACCATTTTGTTAAAAATTCGTCTTTTTCGTTGAATTCAACTGGATGATAATTCGTTTTTTTAGGGAGGGGGGGTGAAAATCAACTTTTTAACTATAAATTCAACTCTGTTTCATTTTTAGTTGAAAACATATACTTTTAATTTGAAAATTCTTCTATTTGGGTAGAAAATTCAACTACTTGGTTGAAAATTCGTCTTATTGGTTGAAAATTCATCTTTATAGATTAAAAATTCAACTACTTGGAAAAAATTCAACTATTATCTTGAAAGTTTAATTACTTTTTTGAGAATTCAACTATTTTGTTAAAGTCATCTTTTTTGTTGAAAAAATGAAAAACTGATTTAAATATTTTTCAAACAAAATTATTTCACGTGAAGTAATGTAATACAAATATTGAAGAATGTTTATTTTTGCTGAATACGTCTTGGCTTGGTTAAATAAAATTTTACATTAAACTATCTTGAATTTTTGTCAGTTTTATTATGCACATGAATGTGACATTCTTCTCAACCCTGCATTTGAAACATTTTTTATTTAATAATATGTAACAATATATATAACAATAATAATAACAATTACAAAATAAAAAATTTATCTTTTCTTTAACTTTTCAAGTGTAATAACTACACCGAAATAATGTATAATATTTTTGAGTAGGGAAAACAATTTTATATCGTTTTAAATAAATTAATGTACGATTACGATTAGTTAAAAGTAGGTTCTCTTTTGCAATTCATCAAACAATTTTTGTAAAAAATACACGGTTTGACAATGCATGTCAGTCTTTTCGCAGAATAAATTTAAAAAATCTTGCCAATGACTTCTTACTGCAATATTTCTCAAATTAGTAAGAATTGTTAATTCTTTGAACAATTTTCTAAATTTATATCTCTTTCCATAAATGGGCCCAATTTTTTTCATATAATCAACGTTTTTCAAAGCCAATAGCATACTTTAACAATTGAATAAAAGAAAAAAATTGTATTTGTTATTATATAAACAATATTTTTTTGGCCTTAGAGTATTGAACTGTCGAGCGATTTTCGTCCAAAAAAGTGTTTGTCGGCAGAATGTGCGGCCTTTCAATAAATTATTAAAATTAGTCATTCAAAGCTCGGATTTATTGATTGAAAAATCTTCCAAAAAAATGGTTGATTCAATCAAAGTTACTGATTAGATCATTCATTATGACAAAATTGTTTAACGGGAAAAATTGGCTAAAGTGATCAGTCAGTTTAGACTGATATTTCAGTCCTCGAATCCTCATTGCTTGAAACAGTAAAAATTGCTTGCGAATGTAACCATCCTGACTTGAAATTATAAGACCTTGAGAATATCCAAATATCCAAATTTGAGAATTTGCTATTCACCACAACTTGAAGAAAAAAATGGCTCTCTAAATTCGAGAACAACAAAATCCAGCTTCGGTACTTCGAATCTTTGATTTAATTTCAATTATATTTTCTTCCAGTTTTATTTTTGGAATCATTGTAGCTTATGGGATGAATTCCTGTACAATGGAACTTTTATTCGAGAAAGCATTTCTCTCAGCATATAAACTGGAAAAATAAATGACGAAAATGTCGAGATTTACGGGTACGCGAAGGCATTTAGCTCTTCTATGGAGGTATTGCTTTGATAAATGGACGTCTAAGAGAGCAATGGATAAGAGGAATAAAAGGCGAGAGAAAAATCGAGAAAAGAATGCTGTTTTCAAGCTTCTTTGAAAAAAGTTAAACACTGAATTAGCAATTATAAAAAATTATAAATGAGCAAATGACCGATTTGATATGTCTGACCCTGGTGATTAGGGTGGGCCGAAAAACGCAACATTATTAGATTCATTGGTAATAGTACTGAAAAGTTTCTCTGTAGCATTATGAAAGAATTTTTTAAAAATTTCAGAAAATGTCTTGCCATTTTTCATGATTCAAAAATTTTTAATTTATCATATTATTTATTTTATATTATTTATTTATGGAAGTGAATAACCTTACATTGAAAATAGTAAGAATAAAATTTTTTCCTCGAAATAGAATATTTCAAAAAATGACGAAATATGCAATTGTGTTAATTTGTACCTAAAGTCGCAAAGAAACATGTTTTTTGATTCTTCATTTTTTATGCTCTTTTCAGTAAACTGAAGAAACACGTACATACTTTTAAGTAAAAAAAAATGTTCTATTTTTTACAGATCTTGAAACATTAGCCAGGTTATACAAGATCCGTAAAAATTTTGTTTGAAACTTAAAAATATGTTCATGGTTCCTTAGTTTATTAAAAAGAGCATTAAAAAATTAAAAACATTTTTTGCTTACAACTTTAGGTATAAATTAACAAAATTACATTTTTCGTCATACTTTAAAATATTATATTTCGACGAAAAAATTGTATTCTTACTTTTTACCATCTAAAGTTATTTAGTTAAAAAATTTAAAGATTTGTAATCGCCTTGCCCAATGATGAAATTTTTTTTTAAATTCGTTCGTAAGCCACGAAGAAACTTTTCAGTGCTATTACCAATATTAAACTAATCATTTTGAGTTTTTTCAGCCCACTCTACTGGTGATGTCATGGTTGAAATATATTGCATTACTAAGTAAAATATGAAACACATATCTTTTGTTTTTTACACATTTTTCTCATGAACAAAATGACATAAATTTCTTGAAAAAAATAAAAAGGTTTTTACACAAAAAGGTCACTTTTGATTTTTTTAGATTCATAGTAATATGAGGAAGATATCATGTGGGAATCAATCTTGCTCAACTATTCCTTCATATAGAAAACCTTATTTGAAAAAAAAAACATGAATTTTCCAAAAATTTCCACAATTTCAAATTACAGAAAAGAAACTAAAATAGTTTGTAACGAAACTAAAATATTTCAAAATTTAAAGTTAATGAAACTAGAATAATTTAGAAATTTATAATCTTCGAAATTTTGAAACTAGAATTTATAAAATCCAGAAATTTCAACATCACGAAGTAAGTGAATTCTTCGAATTATAAAATCAGTAAATTCCCGAAATTTCTAATTAACAAAATTATAAATTCTTGAAAATTTCGAATTCTTAAGAAAAAGAATATACAAATTCAATATTGTTTAGCTGTGGATATAATTTTTTTTTTTCATCACGCATATTGCATTCATTTAAATTTAATAGAATTCTTCAAAATTTTAAACTATTCCCAACAAATGTTTTTTTGAATTTTGGAAGCGCTGGCCCCTAAATTTTTTCTTTCGGTGAGAAAATACTGTCATCAGAATAAATTTTTTTTTATTCAAAAAAATTGTATAGAGTATCCTTTTGGTTTTTTTAGGTCTGAAAATAAATTTTCTTAGTTTTTAATATTTTTTTAATACAAATTTAGGATTAGGAAATTCTTTCATCCCTAGAAAGTATTTTTTAATTATTGAGGACTAAGCCCTAAATTTTATGAAACAAATAATAAATTTTTGGAGATATCATCGGGGCCAGAATATGAAAATTTGTAATTTCATTAAAATTAATGGTCTGAAATAGCTCCTCAACATTTTTTTCATGGAATAATATGTGCAGTATTTTGTCTATAATATAAGGAGAATATTCTCCCTAAGTAATAAAATAAACATATTTATCCCGGGTAAACGAAAAAAATCTTGAACGTAGAAATACACCGAATATACACATTTATTATAGTTTAAATATTTTGGACTTAATCTTCAATAAATAAAAAATACTTTTAGGGTTGAGAGAATTTTTTAGCCTTAAATTTGTATTTAAAAAAAAATTGAAAAGTAAGAAAATTTATTTTCAAACCTAAATTGTAATAACGGGTTATCTAAACAAAAATTTAAGTAACGGAAACTGTTTCGCCCTATTTTTTCACCAAAAGGAAGAAATTTAAAGGATATTGTTTAAAAAATTCAAAATCACTTTTTTTCATCCTAAAGCACACTTACCTGTAAAATAAAACATTATTTTAACCGATAAAAGTATTACATATAATTTTCGGGGGAATTTGAAACTTCGGTATTTTGAATTTTCGAAACTTTACTTTCGGAATATTTCAATTTCGTTAATACAAATTTTCGGTAGTTTTTTTTTGTTAACTTCAAACTTTGGAAATTTTAATTATTTCCAAATTTTCCGTTTCGGTAATTATATTTTCGGTGTTTTTGTCGGAAAATTATGATTGTCATAAATTTAGGAAAATTGAGTTACAAGTTTCGTAAATTTATGGTAATTTGAGGAAAATTTAGTTATGAATTTCGTAATTTGCCGTCACAATAAAGGAATTTTCTAATACATTGTTCCAGAGGATGTAATGAAGACAATTTTGAAGCTGTTCAAAATTAAACAATGTACAGATTTTAGCTTTAAAAATTGAACTGTTTTAATTCGAAAGCCTTAAAAGTTAAATAAATTTAAACGTCTGATTGAAACTTTACAAACTATTTTCAATTTCAAAATAATTTCAAATTAATAGATTCATAATTAAACGCTTTTATTCAGTTTTAAATTCTATTCAAATATTGACATTTTTCAATTAAAAAAAAAGAACAATTTTTTGTTATTTGGCAACGATTAACTTCTTGTTTAAAATTAACAATTAGAAATCAAATATTCAAAACTAAACAATTTAAAACTCAATTGTATAATATAGAAATCCTTATGTTAAAATTTCAGAGCTTTGAAGTGATTGAACGTTACAATTTTAATTTTTCCATTTAAAAAATTTTTAATTTGTAAATGAAAGTGCTGAATTTTGATATATAGATAACAATTGAACCATTATTAATTTGAAACGTCTTAAAATAAAAATAATTTAACTTAAAAAGATTTATTTATATAAAAAGTTTGAATTTGAAAATTCTACATCATTTCAAAAGAAAGGGAAGAAATATTGGTATTTAATTTTTATCCGAATTGGAAGAGGAATTTTGATGTTTTTTACATTTTTATTGAGTTCAAGAGAATAATTTGTTATTTTCAATTTTTTTGTTGACTTGAAAGAGGAAAATTGTTTAACATATAAGACTTTGATATAGTTGAAAGGAACGAAATTTGGGTTATTTTTTTTCTGAACATTTCTGTTGAGATGGAAGTAATGAAATTTTGTTTATTAACTGTTTTTCTGAATTGGAAGAGGCAAGTTTTTTCTTTTAATATATAAATTTAATAAAAATAAGAAACAATTTTTTATATAAACAAGAATTGTTATATTTGAAAGATGTATCGAGGCAAATTGATTATGGGGATATAGAAAAAAATGGAAATAGATCGAAAAATTGTTCCCGGAAGTAAACTTGAATCATCTTGTATTAATTGCATTTCCTGGGGGGGCAATTATGTATTGTGAAGAAAATCGAGGGGAATTTTATTTGATGTAGAGTTCGCGTGTCCAAATGGTGTTACCACAGGCGCCTGTGATAATACCCAATATTGCTCAGAATTTGAAAGAGCAGACTGGATTCATTCCACCATTATCTCACGAAATGGACCTATTCGTGCGATAAGTTATTAACTGCGTTAATGAGCTCTTTCACTCAAATCATAGAAAACTTCTCTACTAGTTTTTCACAGAAAAAAAACTACGTTTATGCGTTTTCGAAACACGCGCAACTTTTTTCCTGCACAAGTATTTTTTTCGATTCGAAATTTTTATTTATTGAAGGGTTATTACTAGAAGACCGAGGGGTTAATTACTCCTGAAATTGAGTGTCAATAGAGTTTTACAAAAATGCATTGAAAATTTGTTTTTCGAATTTGCGTGAATAAATATTTTCTATATATCTCCCCCATAAGTCTGTTTCATACAATCCCAAAAAAACATAACATAATTTTTTAGTACATAGAGTATTACTTTCTATTGTTAATTAGATGTTGAAATGAATAATAAGTAAATAAATATTATAATAGAGTTAGAAAATCGTGGGGTTTTCCGATTTTTTTTTCAATTTTTAATTTAGATCGAGGCAATAATTAATTATATTTAACAAGAATAATGATTGACACCAGTTTTCATAATTTATAACAATATTCTCTCAGAATAATGCTACAAAGTTTAGGTTTTTTCTCAAATTTTCAACTTTTTGTCGAATTTTCAATTAGAGTGAGGTAATTATTAACTCAATGTAAGAAGCATATTTGTTTAAATAATATTATCTGTGAATAATGCTAAAAAGTTGCGGTTAGTTCTGAAATTTTCAACTTTTTGTCCAATTTTCATTTAGAGCGTGGTAAAGATTAAGGCAATTTATCAAAAACAATTGTTTGAACAAATTATTATCGTTTATAACTATCTTCTCTTAGATAATTGCTCAAATGTTGCGGTTTTTCTGAAATTTGTTACTTTTCTGTAGCTTTTTAGTTATAAACAGATAATAAATAAACAATAGAGTGAATAATTTTATAAACAATCTCGTTCTTTTTTTGAATATATTTTTATGAAATAAAACAGATATTTGTATTATTCTTCAAATTTTTATATCGATCATTTATGTAAATATCTTATTATAAGTAAAAAGTAGAATTTTATGGATTAGAAAGAATTTTTATTTAAAAATGAGAAATATCCAAATAAATATAAGTAAATATAATTTTTTCAACAAAAAACGCATTCATTTTTTGTGGATTCGAATAAAGGGGACGATATGCATAAAAATTCGAGACAAAAAAAATCCTAGTGGCCATCCACAAATCGCGTAAGACATACGTAAAATACATGAATTTTCAATGAAATAATTGAGTTTTTAGCTCATAAAGATAAATTTTGAACCAAAAAATGTAAAAATTAAATTTTCGATTGAAAAAATTAATTTTCAACTAAGAAAAAAGGAATTTTCAACAAAATAGTTAAATTTTGAACCGAAATGATGAATCTTCGATTCAAAACAATTAATTCTTAACAAAAAGTGTAATAGTTGCTATTTGCACACAACAAATTATTTTTATAGAAAACAGATGAATTCAAACAAGAAATACGAATTTTCAATAAATAAGTTGAATCCTGAAATAAAATATAGTAATTTTAAACCAAAAAAATAAATTTCCAACGAAAGAATTGAATTTTGAAAAAAAAAAGATTTTTCAGTCAACAGAGAAAAACAATCTCATACAAAATGTTGAATTTTCAAGCCAAAAAGACGAATTTACTGCAAAACAGCTGAGTTTTCAAATGCCTAGGAATATTGAAACAATTGAAAATTCCTTGGTATCTTTGAAAACAACCTTAAATAATTAAAATCCTTTAAAACTTTTTGAAATCTTTCGAAATTTTTTAAAGCTCTTCAGAATACTGCAGAATATTAAAAAATACCTTACAAAATTTTTAATTCATTGAAAACCCTTCAAATTATTGAAATTTTTTGAAAAATCCTTGGAATCTTTTAAAATCTCTCAAAATCTTTCAAATTCTTCAAAATCTTTGGTAACACCATGAAATATTTTAAAAAAAATTGTAATCCTGCGAAATACCTTGATTCTTGCGAATAAATTTTTTGAAATTCATTAAAATATTATAAATTCTGGTGAAATTCTATAAATCCTGATAATATTTCCTGAAATCCTAAAAAATTTATTAAAATACCTTGAGAGCTTTTAAAATCCCTTAAAATCATGTAAATCCAAGGAAACCTTGAAATACCCTGGAATCTTTCAAAATATCATAAAACCTTATAGTTCCTGTAAAATCGTTCCATATCTTCCGAAATTTTAGGAAATTCTTTAAAAAAACCCATGCAAATTTTTTTAAATCCCTTCGAATTATTCAAATCCTTGGAGGTTTTAAAAATACCCGAAAATCCTTTAAATCCTTCAGAATACTTTCAAATTATTGAAATTTAATTAAAATTTCTTGGAATCTTTTAAAATACCATGAAATATTACAAATTCTTTTGAAACTTTCGAAAAAATTTGAAACTTTTTAGAGCTCTTAAAAATTCCTTGCACTTTTTAAAAATACCATAAAATCTTTAAAGTCCTTTGAAAACCCTTAAAATTATTGAAATTAAAAAAAAAATGTTTTCTCTTAAAAATAATTTCTTCCATTGGCAAACAAATTATTCAGCACAATATATTTTTAGGAGCAAAAACTAATTTTATCAACTTCCTATGTTCTTCCAAATCTTAGAATCAATAAACAATTTTGATACTCTAAATTGTGCGCATAAAAATATTATTTGAAAGTTATATGTGACGCGTACTAATGGGCCCGTGTGGAGAGCTTTATATGGTGACTTTGTGAAGCTCTTCACCTGGGATGATTGGTTAAAATAGAAAATACCAGAGTAATATTTATTCTTTACCTTGTAAACCAAACATTTGACCAGGTTTTGCAGGTACAACCCAACCACCATAAAGAAGTGATGCCGATGCTAAAGATGCTGCCGAATATCCGGAAGTATCAGCTAAAATTCCTTCTGGACAAGGACCTCCTGCAGTGTAAAATCCACCAATGATTCCTGCAATTTATTGTACACTTTAAACATATTTTTACGAATTACTGTACAAAATTGATACAATTTTATGTTATTATAATAATAAAATCTATCAATTTTCGGATTCATAAGGACAATAAATAAACAATCCTGGTTTTCGTTCTGTTTTATAAAATAACATCATTATGTACATAAAAAATGTCTGGATATTAAAATTTGAAATTATTTTTGAATGAAAATAAAAAAATATTATTGTTTTTCACGGAAAAAAGTGTACAGCTGAACTAGCGATATTTATGTTTGATTTGACCACATATATCATTAAAATTTCAACTGAAAAAGGTATATTTTCAACCCAAAATGAAGCAGATAAATATTTTTAATTGAGAAAATTAATTTTTAACCAAAAAATGATTTTTCAACAAAATAGTTTAATTTTAAATAAAAACGATTAACTCTCAACTGAAATTATGAATCTCAAACCCCAAAAAACATGAATTTTTAACAAAGTTTTTTAAGTTTCAACGAAGTCGTTAGATTTTTAACTAAAAAAGATGATTTTTCAACCAAGATGATTAGTTTTCTACAAAAAAGACGACTTTCTAATAAAATACAATAATTGTCAACCAAAAAGTTGAATTTTCATCAACAAAAAATATTAATTTTCAACAAAAAAAAGAATTTTCAAAAAATAATTAAATTTTCAACAAAAAGAATAATTTTCAACCAAAGAGATGAATTTTCAACTGAAATGTTGAATCTATAACCAAAAAAAAATGTTGACAAAGCAATCGAGCTTTCAACCAAGAAGTTGAATTGTCAACAAAAAAATTAATTGTGCCCCAAGAAGATTATTTTTTCACAAAAAAAAAGGTGAATTCTCAACCAAAAAACTAATAGCTGATATTTCAACCAACAGCGATTTCAATGTTAAATAAAAAAACAGTTGATATTTCAACAACAAAAATTTGAATTTTGAATAAATACAGCTAAATTTAACCAAAAAATACGAAATTACAACCAAGATGTATTGTCTACGAATAACGATTAATTATTCACAAAATACATAAAATTTGAACTAAATAATTACATTTCCAACTAAAACATATTAATTTTTGACCAATTTTTAACAAACTAGTTGAATTTTCAACCATAGATATGAGTTTTCAACTAAAATGATAAATCTCTAACCAAAACAAATGAATTTTTAACAAAGCAGTTCAACTTTCAACCAAGTAGGTAATATTTCAATAGAAAACAATTTTTAATTTAAATTTAAAAAACAGTGAAATTCAACCGAAAAGAGGAATTTTTAACCAAATAGTTGAATCCTCTACAAAATATTAAAATTGTCCGCCAAATAATAAAATGCTCTATCAAAAATTATAATTTTCTACCAAAAATGATTTTTCCTAAAAATACATATTTTTAATTTGAAATATATTTTAATAAATTGAAAGGATTTAACTAAATCTTAGGGTCTTCTAAAATATTCAAAGGAATATTATATTTCAAGAAATTTTCAATGGATTTAAATATTTTTTATATTTTTTATAATGTATTGCTTTCTCATAGAGGACCTGAATTTGCAAATATACTTTTTTGACATATTTCGATATAATTCGACCCCAGGAGTTTGAAGATACAGTTTTAAATAAAAAAATGAAAATGGTGAAAAATTTTAAAAAGCTTCTTAAAAAATTAAAAAATGTCCGTATGTGTAACTTTTTTCTGTTCATTATATCTCGAAAACTATAAGAGCTATGATCATGAATTTTGGATAAATTGTAGCTCCGACTGATATCAAGGTCTGATAGGATTTTGAGCTGGATCGACCATATAGAAGTAGTTTTATTAGTTTAGAGATTTAAAAAAAGAGATTGTATTTATATGAGATAAACTTTTTTAATATTCAAAATAGAGCAACGTGATATTTAGTGTATTTGTTCGCGTCATCGAGACGCATCGATTGATCTATTCTTGAACCTTTTATGACTCATCAGTACCGATTTATGAAGTTTAAAAAAATAGTTTATTCTGTTTATATGAGCAAAACTTTTTTGAGATTCAAAATACAACCATACGTTATTTATTCTATTTGTTTGCACCTTCGAGACGCATCAAAACGCATGACCTATTGTTGGAAATTTTATGACTCACCAGTATAGATTTATGAAGTTTCAAAAAAGGTGTATACTTTCCATATGAGAAGAACTTGGTTCATATTTCATATATAAATTTGCAACCAAAAACATGAATTTTGAACCAAAAAAATTAATTTTTTACCGAAAAAAAAGACATTTTCAATCAAGTAGTACTGTATCTGGCATGTTTGTTCATGTCTTCGAGATTGACGAATGACCTATTTGCGAACCTTCTATGACTTCTTATCATCTAGCAATATCGATATATAAATTTAAAAAATATATTGTCCATCTTGTTGATCTGAGGACAACTTTTTTAATATTGGGAATACGATAGTAATGTATATGACATATTTGTTAACGTCTTCGCGATGCATCGATTGCCTAATTGAAGAGCCTTTTATGGCTTACCATAACCTATCAATATCGTTTTTAAATTTCTTAACAAAATTATTCACTTTGTTTTTAAGAGGATTTTTTCAAAATTGGAAATATAAGATTATTGTATTTTGATGTAATTATTCGCGTCTTCGAGACGCGTGGATTGACCTATTGAGGAACTTTCGATAACCATTCTTGATCAATCAATAGCGATTTAGAAAGTTAAAAAAAGGTTATATTGTTTATATAAAGAAAACCTTTTTTTTTATTTGGAATATAACACTGCCGTGAGTTAAAACATTTTTCATTTTGGCAAAACATATTGATCGACTTTTTTATGCGCTTTCTGATTTTCGAAAATAAGATTTTCAGTAAGACAGAAACATAAGCTTGAAAAATATTGAAAGTAATTTTTTTCTTTTGTTAGAGAAAAACATCCTTGTAGTGAATACATCCATTGTACTTTGCTGCAGTATTCATACTTATGTCCATATTTCAATGAATTAAAAGGATTTGAATTATTTTAGTGTATTTTCAAAGATTCCTATGAATTTTCAATATGTTTCAATAAAAAGAAGGGATTTAAAAAAATTTTGGGTTTTAAAGAATTTCTTAGAATTTCGGAAGATATGCGCCACGGGACATCCATACACAGCGTAATTCTTATGTTCGTCATATTTTTACATTCGAAATTAATTTTACAGAGTAATTTTAATGAAACATCAATTAGTTTCTTATTTTTATATTTATTTATTGAGACTGTAAGTTCATGAATCTTTTTTATGTTTCAAAATATTATAATAAAAGTAAAATATTGCTTTAAATTTATTTTGAATAATTTGTTAATTCAAAATGTAAAGGGAATATAAATTGTTTTCCTATTTTCAAATAAATTCATTTGTTGCAAATAACTTTTGCGTTACTCAATGACAAAGTTATGCCATACAAATTTCATCATTTAAAAAAATATTTTGAGTCTCACTTAAAACTAATATATCAATCGTTTTACATGTAAGAAGTAGATTTTTTTACTCATATTCAGTAAAGTAAAAATAATTTGCAGAAAATTTATCCGTCCAAACATGAGTGTATAATATTTCAAGAAAATGATGCTGTCAGCTTTTTGATTTCATAAATTTATTTATTATAAAATTAAAAAAAATAACCTGATAACAAATTAATAATCTACTTCTACCACTTCATTTCCAATGATATATTAAAATTTTTAGTCAAAATGTTAATTCACAAATAATAATACAATGAATCAATAAAGATTTCTTACTCAAAAGATCATTATTTTGAAGTTTTTACAAATATATTTGAAAATGATAATGAATTCGCCAGAAATTTAGTAAATATTTGCACTTACCAGGATGAGCTGCCGGAATAGTCATCGACTTCAAAAATTGCCCTTCGTCCTGATCCTCCCTTTCCTCAAAATTATGTTCTCTCTTCCTAAAACCCTCTTTTTCCGAAAAAGCTTCATCCTTCTTTGTTTCCTGTTTTCCCAAAATACTGTCTATCGAAAACGCACTATTCACCACTGGAGAAACTTTTTTCAAATCACTCCCCGAGCTTCTAAAAATTTTTTCACTTCCATTACTCGAGTCCGACGCATAACTTGAAGTTTCCGGATGAAAATTCCGATTCTCTTCACTTCTTTTCAACAAACTGTCATCCTGATGACCAATGTTCTGCCGAAAATTAAGGATCATTTCGTGACCTTTATTCTGATCCTTCCAAATCTCCATTTTTGATCTCACCATCAATTTAGCCATATTTTTCACACAAACCAAACCATAATACTCTATTTCCGGTTTTTGTGTCTCAAGGATTTAAATTGCAGAAGAGAATGCTCAATTGATGAAGTCATTTTAGGAAAATTTTGAATTACGCTCTGAAGTAAATTTTATCATTTATATAGTTTGATTCAATATTTTTTTGAATAAATAAAGCTTTATTGATATTTTTTGGAACTTTTTGGAAAGCTCTTCCGGTTTGGCTTTCAACACTTCTCGTATCGTTCAGCATCAGCGACTGATCCTTGGTTAATCCCCTCTTAAGAGGCCAAAAGCAACTACATACTTCTAAACGATGACAGGTGGCACGTGTCTGTTATCAGGAAGGACCACCCCCATAGAATCCCCACCATCAACTCCTGGCTGAAAAGACCATCCTCCAGAGGTGGGAAGAATGGAATTCTTTACTCTTCACACCTAAATCCCCACTTCTAACCAGATTCCAAATAAAAATATTCCGAAAATATCGAGTTTGAAAACCAATAAGCCCATGGTAAAAGGATATAATTAACAATCCATGGAAAAAAACACAAAAAAATTATTTTACTTCTAATGAACGAAGGGGAAACAACTAAAAATGCGGCCCCCCAGGCGGAAATATTATATATAGTTTGTATATAGTATAATTATAATATTATTATTATACTATTATAATATAATATAAATAATATACATAATATAAATATTATTATCATATAATATTTCCGCCTGGGCCAGTAGAGGTGGATTACTGCGGATTATTTGGATTACCCTGAATTAGCTCTATATACAGAATTACTCTGGATTACCAAAGATTACTTCGGATTGCATAGGATTACTCTGGATTACAAAAAATTATGGTGGATTACACCGCTTAAACTAGACACACGTGAATTTTCAACCAAAAAGGATTTTTTTTTGAATAAAATTGTTGAATTTTCATACTAATAGATCAACTTAAACTAAATAGTTGAATTTTCAACTAAAAAAGATCAATTTTTAACGATAAACCATTCGATTTTCTACTAAAGAACATAAATTTTCCACCAAAAATGGAATAACTAAATTTTCAGTTAAAAATTGAATTTCAATTTTAAAAAAACGAATTTTCAACAGAATAGTTGAATCCTCAACCGAACAGATCAATTTTCAAGAAAACAGTTTACTGTTCAACAAAAAAGAATACTTTTTAAAAAATTCTTTAATTTCCAACAAAATTAATTAATTTTTGACAAAATAGTGGAATTTTCAACCAAAAACATAATTTTTTAACAAAGAAGATTAATTTTTTACTGAAAAAAAGGAATTGTCAACCAAATAGTTGATTTTTCATCTAAAAAAGATCAATTTACTATAAAAAAAGGAATAGTTTAATTTTCAGGTAAAAAAATTAATTTTCAGCCAAAAATGAAGAGAATTTTCAAACAGAAAGATGAATTTCCAACTGAAAAGAAAAATTTTCAACAAAACAGTTGACTTTTCAAGAAAAATGGATATTTTTTAACCAAATAGTTGAATTTCAAACAAGAAGAATTATTGTCTACCCAAAATGACGAATTTTCAACGAACTAGTTGAATGTTTAACTAAAAAACATCAAGTTTCAACCATACACAGTTCAATTTTAAACTAAACAGGAACATTTTTCCACCAAACATGGAATAGTTAAATTTTCAGTTAAAAAATTTAATTTTAATTTAAAACAAAAGAATTTACAACAATATATTTGAATCCTAAACCAAAGAGATTAATGTTCAACTAGAATAAAAAAAGATAAATTTACAATAATAAATGGAATAGTTCAATTTCTAGTTAAAAGAATTAATTATAAAAAAAAAGAATTTTCAACCAAAAAGATGAATCTTCAACTAGAAAGGATACATTTATAATCAAAAATGGAATAGTCACATTTTCGAGTAAAAAAATTAATTCTCAACCAAAAAAAAAAAACAAATTTTCGACAAAATAGTCGAATAGTTATTTTTAACCAAATGCATAGATTTGAACAAGATATACGAATCCTCAAACAAAATGACGAATTTTCAACAAAACCGTTGACTGTTCAACAAAAAAGGATACTTTTAACAAAGTTGTTTAATTTTTGACAAAATGCATAAATTTCTACCAAATCGTTGAATCATCAATCAGAAAGATAATTATTTAACAAAATAGCTAACTTTTCAACAAAAAAGATGCTTCAAACAAAAAATGTTCAATTTTACCAAATACATCAATTTTCAACAAAATGTTGAATTTTTAAACAAGAAGAATTATTTTCTACCCAATAAGACGAATTTTTAACAAAATATATGTATTTTCAACCAAAAAAAGGAGAGAATTTTCAACCAGAAAGATGAATTTTCAACTGCAAAGACGAATTTTCAACAAAACAGCTGACTTTCGAACAAAAATGGATATTTTTTAACCAAATAGTAGAATTTTCAAACAAGAAGAATATTTTCTATCCAAAAAGACGATTTTTTAACGAACTAGTTGAATTTTTAAATAAAAAAGATCAATTTTCAACCATACACAGTTCAATTTTAAACTAAAAAAGAACATTTTCAACCAAACATGGAATAGTTAAATTTTCAGTTAAAAAATTAAATTTTAATTGAAAAAAAAAATTTCAACAATATATTTGGATCCTAAGCCAAAGAGATTAATTTTCAACTAGAATGAAAAAAGGTAAATTTACAATAATAAATGGAATAGTTCAATTTTCAGTTAAAAGAATTAATTACATAAAAAAAATTTTTCAACCAAAAATATGAATTTTCAACTAGAAAAGATAAATTTACAATTAAAAATAGAATTGTAACATTTCCAGGTTAAAAAATTAATTCTCAGCCAGAAAAAAAATCAACAAAATAGTTGAATAGTTATTTTTAACCAAATGCATGAATTTCCAAAAAATCGTTGAATCATCAACCAAAAAGATAATTATTTAAGAAAATAGCTGACTTTTCAACAAAAAAGATGCTTCTAACCAAATTTTTTTAATTTGAACTATATACATAAATGTTCAACAAAATGTTGAATTTTTAAACAAGAAGAATTATTTTCTATCCAAAAAGACGATTTTTTAAGAAAATACATGTATTTTCAACCAAATAATTGTTAAATTTTCAGTTTGGAAAATTAATTTTCAACAAAAAAAAAAGAACGAATTTTCAATGAAATAGTTAAAAACTTTATAGGGTTATCGATGGAAATTATCGTTTTTAGTTGAAAATTCAACTATTTGGTTGAGGATTCAATTGTTTGGTTGAAAATTCAAGTATTTTGTTCAAATTTTGTCTTTTTGGTAGAAAATTAATCTTCTTGGTTGAGAATTCGAATTTTGTAATCATTGATTTTTTTTAACAAAAATGTAACTATTCTATTTTTGGTTGAAAAATTATCTTTTGTATGTGAAAATGGAACTATTGGTTGAAAATTCGAGTTTTTCGGTAGAAAGTTATTCTTCATGGTTAAAAATTAATTTTTTTTATTAAAAATCCAACTGTTTGATTAAAAATTAATCTACTGTATTGAGAATGAAGCAATTTTGTTGAAGAGTATCCTTTTTAGTGAAAAGTCAACTATTTTGTTGAAATTTCGCCTTTTTTGGTTGACTTCGACTGTTTTTGAATAAAAATTAAAATCTGTTTTAATTGAAAAATTTAACTATTACATTTTTCATTGAGAATTCATCTCGTTTCGTAAAAAATTTTTTTACTTCATAGAAAATTCAACAATTTGTCTAAGAATTCATTTTTTTAAATGAATTTTAGTTAAAAATTCATCTCTTTGGTTCAAAATTGAACATTTTTGAAGAAAAGTTATTGTTTTTTGGTTGAAAATGTATATTTGAACTGGAAATTTAACTATTCCAGATGAAGTTTCATAAGTTGAAAATTTAACTGTACAGTGAAAAATAGACCTTTTTTAGTTAAAAAATTAACTGTATGGTTGAAAATTTATCTTTTCAGTTGAAAATTCAACTATTTCGTTAGAAATTCATGTTTTTGTCTGGAAGCTCTATTTGGTAAAAATTTAATGTACTTTGCTGGAAGTTAAACAATTTTTTTAAAAATGATCCTTTGTTGTCAAAAAATCAACTGTTTTGTTGAAAATTTGTATTTTCGTTAAGGATTCAACTATTTTTCGGAATTTTTTTTTTCGATTGAAAGTTTAATTTTTTAACTGAAAACTGAACCATTCTATTTTTAGTTGAAAATTGTGCATTTTTAGTTGAAAATTGAACTGTGTATAGTTGAAAACTGATCTTTTTTTGTTGAAAATTCATGTATTTTGTTCAAAATTTGTCTTTTTTGGTAGAAATGAAATCTTCTTAGTTAAAAATTCTGTTACTTGGAGATCCATCATTCTAGTTGAAAATTCGTCTCTTTGTTTAAGGATTCGACTATTTTGCGGAACTTTCCTTTTTGTTATTGAAATTTAATTTTTAATTGTAATTTTAACCATTTCATTTTTTAGTGGAAAATTAATCTTTCTAGTTAAAAACTGAACTGTGTATTGTTGAAAATTGATCTTTTTTAGTTAAAAATTCAACTATTTTGTTGCAAAATCACCAATTTTGCTTAAAATTCGTCTTTTTGGATATAAAACAATTATTTTTGTTTGAAAATTCAACGATTTGGTAGAAAATTTATGTATTTTGCTAAAAATTAAACGATTTCGTTAAAAACTAAACAATTCTGTTGAAAAGTATTTTTAAGTAGAAAATATAACTGTTTCGATTTTGGTTAAAAATTGATATTTTTTAATATTTTTTAAGAAAGAATTAGTTAAAAAGTAAATGTTTTGGTTGAAAATATAACTATTTTGTTGCAAATTCGTCTTTTTCGGTAGAAAATTAATCTTCGGGGTTGAAAATTCCACTGTTTGGTTATTTGGTTGAAAATTCAATAATTTTGTTAAAAAACCATCCCTTTTAGGAGCTTTCTCCCCCCCCCCCAAGTTTCAATAAGCGACCTAATATAAAATATAAAATATAAAATATAAAATATAAAATATAAAAT
>JAABKJ010004328.1:0-24524 GCA_011634705.1 Andricus grossulariae
GACGTGGCCATGAATGGGATTTACCGCGGTCCTACTGGGAGCCGATGTCATTTTTTAGATGACAGTTACTCCCAGTGAGACCACACTCTGTTTCCCTCCTTACATCTCTCACCCACTATATCTCCCTTACACCATATATCCCACTTATCTCTCTCTCTTACTGTCTTGGAAATTTAAAATAATAACTTCAACCCCTCTTACCCTCTTAATCCTTTTCTACCTCGCTCCATTACCCTCTCCTATATCTATAAATCCCGCATCCCTCTCAACTATTACTTCCTCTCCCATGTTCCATATACCCCTTTCCTCAGCTATAAAACTTTTATTGATAAACCACTGTAGTAGTAATTTTTCCCTCTCATGAATGTAAGAAATTCTTGCTTTCGTGCTAACACGATTACAAGTTTCTCGCTCTCTGAAGCATTAATGTTGCCAAATCCGCCTTAGGCTTCAAGCAATCACAAAAAAAGAAGACGAAAGAAATCAAAATAAAATAAAAATAGAAGACGAGTTAGGACAGGTCATGGCTCTTATTTCAAAGTTTCAATCCAGAAAAGAATACAGAATAAAATAAAGTAAAGCAGCCGGAAGTAGACTTGAGTCGACGAAAACTGAAGGCACTATGTGGTCGGAATTTCGAGGTCCCTTAAGACGTCAACGTCCTCTGCATTTCCGCAGAGATTCGTCCCCCAACATTATCGATAAGCACGCGGTAGTTTCTCAGGATAACTTTGGCGAGGGACTACCTCCTATGCATCCTAATTATGTGAGCGGTGCTAATTAGGACTAATTTGTAACAAATTTCTGTTCTGTTGTAGACATAGATTCAAATGGAATGAAATTATTAATATTCTTGCAAAAAGACTATATATATAATATGTATATAGTACTATACAGTATTTTTATAAAAAAATCTCAATTTAGAAATTCTCTGACTTTTCCCAGAATTTTCCCAGGCCAATTTTTTATTTTCCCTGATCGTTATAAATTTTTCTTCCAGGTATAAAAACAACCTTACATCTAGGAGATCAACAATGTTAATGCAAAAAATTTTTGTTCTTTAATTTATTTTAAAAAGATGAAATTTTAAACTAAGAGGATTAATTTTCTACCAAAAGACGCAATTTTAAGCGAATGGTTGAGCATTCGACTCAAAAAGATCAATTTGTAAACAAAATCGAATTTTACAAAAATATTTTAATTCTCAATGAACAACAATTTAATTCAACCATAAAATACGAATTTATGAGAAACTACAACAATTTTCAACTAAAAAAGATAAATTTCTAACCAAAAATGAAAGTTACATTTTCAGTTCAAAAAGTTCATTTTTAACCATAAAAAATGAATTTCCGACGTAATAGTTGAATTTTCATCCAGACATGAATTTTTCATAAAAAAGATGAATTTTTTACCAAGAATAATATTTTACCAAGAACAATAATATTCTACAACAAAAAAAGTAATAATGTAATACTGTGATAGTTGATATTTAATGCAAAAAGACGAATTTTTGACAAAAGAGTTGAATTTTCAACCAAGACAGATCTTTCAATAAATAAATAAAACACTTCGTCCAAAATGTTGAATTTTCATGCCAAAAAGACGAATTTTGTACAGAACGGTTGAATGTTCAAACAAAAAATATTAATTTTTCACCACAAGATAAATTTTTTACAAAAAAATAAAAAAGTTAATAAATTATAGAAGTGTACCAGTCTCCGGTCACGTATCAATGGTCGGACGAATATTTATTTTGTCTTAACGAAATTGCTTTAATATTATAAATGTTCAGTCATATGAAAAAGATTGGCATTTATTTTATAACCTATTTTTCACAATTCGCTAAATGTTATACTTTATTATATGTATATGGCCTTCCAAATGTGGGGTGCGATCTTAGAATGTTTGTTTGACCACCGTATGGCCCCTAAACTACAACTTTAGTTTATCGAAAATTCCGTGAGTCTTTCAGTTTTTCTGTGACATTCTCTGACTTTCCCTGACTTTGCCTGACTTTCTAAGAATTCCCTGACCTGGAGCAATCCTGAGTGGCTAGGGTAACTGAACCAATTGTTATTTTTTGAGCACTAATCAGTAAATGAATTTCGGTCAAGCTGCTGAATCATAAAAATTAAGTTTACGTGCAAGAATAGTGAAAATAGAAAGAATTTGATCTTCGACCTCAACCAGTAAGATCCCCCTCTGTAATTGGTTCCTTTACCGTACGCAAAATAAGAATTTATAAAATATATCTTTTCGACTTTTAAAAATATCGTCGGAAGCTTTAATTTTGATGAAAGATTTCTGAAAATTGCTTGTTAAGCTTCTTCTTTGAGGCGGGTCAGATACTTGGAAGCTTTGGGGAGAACTCAAGACTGCTAATTCGCAATTCGTCCCTGGTCTCACGAATTCGCAATGTGTCTAGAAGGAAGACGACATTCTGATCATCCAGTTACGCACTTATGTTACCTCCTATAAATTACGTGAAACGATCGAGGATTAGGCATGTCGAGTGGAATGGGTAATGGTCGAGTTGTGGCCCAGGATCAGGATCATTAAGTGCCCTTACGTGAAAAAGAAGAAACTTGGCTCGGAAAAAGAAGATTCTTGTAACTTGCAAATGAACGGTCTATACTTTCCTTAAGTTAGGACCGATAATTACCACAAGACTCTCATTGAACCTCTTTTCTCGCCAGTTGTTGTTTCCTTGGATAAGCTCTCATTTGATATTCAAGTTTCAAATCGCTTAATTAACGGAGATTCTCCAACAAATAGAGATAAAAATTTTCATCCTTGAAAAAAGTATATTCATCTGAAATCCAGAAACGCAGATCTGGAATTTACTTGTAAAATGCTAAGTTCTTTATTATTTATAGTTCGAGTCTTTGGAACAACCTATCTATAAAAATTAGAAATGCACCCTCACTATACCACTTTAGACAACTACTCTTTGGTTACGTGTGCATATTTACATTATCCAGCTGCCAATAGCCGAATCTAATTATATGTATTTTAATTTAGTCCTTCACTTCTGGTAATTACTTTTTTAATGTTAGACCTCAAATTGATCGCTGTCACATAATACTATCTATAATATGTACCACCTGTTCCTAAATAGGCCCTAGGAACCTTTCATGAATAAAGACAAATTATGAGAAGATCTCAATCGGACATTGAAACAAAACAAAAATCCGTGAAATGAGAATTTTTTTAAGTACCTAATTAATTTATTTGAAAGTATTTAATCCTTACTGAGCTGCTTTCCTAAATAACTACATCATTAGGAGTTTTTTGCCAATTTTAGATATTTCATATTTGTAGAATACATTTATGTATGATAATATAAAAATTAATAAAGATCTTATAGTGGAGATTCAATATATAGTTTCATTTAAATCATGATGCAGTTGTATAAGGGAAAATTGTAGAGAAAGGTCGTATGAAACTACCGGATCAAAATTTACTGCTTTCCGTAAATTTTCCTATGGTTCTAAGACCTCTCGTAAAATCACACATGAAGCCAGTCGGAGTTTACTTCGAAAATGTCAGTTTCTCACGTGATTTTCCTGAAATTGAATTTATATTACTTTTTATATTTTCAAGTGTCAAAAATGTCAGTATAGAAAAATTCGGTGTAATATTAGTATTTATAATTCTCTAGAATTAAAAATGAAGTAGATTTTTAAAGTAATGGAAATGCCAGGTCTTTTGTCAAAACTTTAAATTATTTCATTTTTCTAGTTTCTTGCTTGTTAAATATCAATAAGCTTTTTAGCTGAATATCATCAAAATTGTTTGAAATTTTAAAAGCTTTTAAAATGTAACATTTTTTAATTAGACATATTTGACTTGAAACGATTCTAATTTAAAATTACTGAAATCTAATTGCTTTTAAGTTAAACGATTTTTATTTAAGTTTTTCAATTTCAATTTAGAAACTTCTAGGAAGGGTAATTTAAGAATTTGGAGTGTTTGACTTTGGATGCATTTAAAGTTGGAAAAAGTCAATTTGAAATGGTTTAATTTTTAATTAACACTTTCGGATTTCATGAGTCCAATTTCAAAAGAATTTCATTAAAAACCTTCCAACTCGGTAGTCTTGGACTTTAAATACTGAAGTTGGGAGGTTTTAAATTTGTTTTAGTATAGAGAAATTTTAAATCGAAAGCAATTTTAAGTTGAAAGCGTCCGACATAGAAATTATCTTTATTTTAAATCACTTAAATTTAACTTTGAAACTTTCTATCACTTGAATCTCCATTTATCCGTTTAATTAAAAATTTAACCAAATTGAAAATATGTTCTGTCGACCTAATTAAAATTTGAATGTGGTTCATCGGTTTTTTCTTGTTAAATGTTCAAATTTGACTTTATACATTTCTTGAGGGAGAATTAGAGAAATATATATTCAAGGCCGTTGATGGAAATACTGCTGTTTGGGAAATGGACTTTAGAGTTTTCATTAGAGTATAAGTTAAGTACAAGTAATTTACTGCGCCCTTTTCTTTTTTATAAAGTGTGGTTACGTCTCCGCTAGATGATCCACTCTTTTCCAATAAATGGAGTAAAATTATTAGAAAGGATTATGTTTCATCTTTTGGACAAATAAGGTTTACTATAGAATTTAAATATTGCTTGTACACAATTTAGCTCTTATTATTCAAATAATACCACATTAAAATTTACAATTTCGAAAAGTTTTTTAAAGCTTATTTTGTTAAAATTGATAAACTTTTTAAATCTGTTAATCATTTTAATTAATAATAATAATTTAAAAAAAAATTTAATATTTTAAAACACAGCTTGATACAATATCAACTATTATCAAAGACGTACCCGACTCGATTTAAAACATTGATGAAAAATAAAATATATTGAATTAAAGGGCATGAGGGCCAAAACCCAAATTTTACACAAAATAAAAAACTGTATAAGTCTAACGCATTTTATTTAAGAACAAAAAAAAAGTACTTTCGAGCTATCGAGCCATGAAAGAAACATCCTGAAAGAAGTAACCATCTCCGAGAGAAATCCTTCTCAATGGTACGGCTGATCCACAAAAACAAAAAATGACAAACAAAGTGTTGCATAACTTTTAAAAATAAAAAATAAAAAAACAAGAACGTTCTCTTGAGTCATTACTTAGCTTTATTGAATCGGTAAAGAACAGCCAAAAATAAGTAATCGCTTTTTAAAATCAATACCAACCATAGATTTTGACTCACTTCTAAATCAAACTGGACCATAATCTTCTACAGACACATAAGTTAGGTGAAAATAATTAGTTCAAGCCAATAAAACGCATTTCCGAAATTTGACAATTTTGAAATGTAGAATCGAAATCTGAAAATTTCAAAAGTCAGGTAGCAATTTTAAATGTTTAACTCGTAATGATATGGATGTGTAGTAACATGAAAGTTATATGGAGGAACGATGTAACTGAGCTTCGCTATTGATGTGCTTGAAGTTCTGAACGTTCAAATGAACGAAATTGTTTAATTATGGCTTTACAACTATAAACAGTGCTAAACTGTTAATCAATTTATATTACAAATAATAGATTACCAAAAGAAAATTTTAAATGTAGTTGGAAAAATATTTATATATAAAATAGTATTGGGAAAAAATAGTTATTTGTACGTTCAGAACTTCAGGTACATTCGCTATCGCATGATTCCATATTTAAAGTTTTATGAAAAGTAACAAGGTGTACTCCATCAAATGTTATACTTTTCGTTGATACTGCATACCTTACATTAAATATGGATGATGGACGAGATTTCATGTTTGCTTTAAATTACACGTTAACCTAGGTAAATATGTTATTACCTTATTTGATTCACGTGTATTCGTACATTGAGAGTTCGTTGTTTAGATCTATATCGCGTGGAAAAATATCTTACGTGATTTACACTTTCATTCCTCGACTAAAACTAAAATTAGAAATTCCTACGTATCTCAGTAGAAAAGAATACTTAAAATTCTTACACCTTAAAATCAGTTTCTGCTTTCAAAGCGTTTCGCACCTTTATTGATCCCGTTTTGTACAGGTAATATTCTGAAAGTAATAAAATACACCAAGTGCTTTTCTCAATTAATCGTCCTATCTTTAATTTGCTTATTGTTGGCAATTTTCATTTGACAGTTGAGCTTTTTTCTGTTCATGAAAAAAGTGAACCAAATAGTTGAAGAAAATAGGGTGTAAAAATAAAGATTGATCAATCTATTAGTGGGAAGCTACATGATACCACTTCAAATATTGACGCTAGAAAAACTTTGTCTGAATAGAAGAAATTGAAAAGAACTATAAATCCTGAAAGTTTGAGGAAGTACTTTCTAGGAGACAGTTAAAAAGTTTTTAGTTTGAAAGGATGGCTCGATTACTTGAGATTTGGAAGTTGTTTGCATTCTTGATTTTATACTTTGGAAAGAGATTTGGGATAATGCAGCTACTGAGGATTCAGTGGGATTATTATTCAAATGAGGAAAAACAGAACAATGCGTTTTCAAGTTAGTGTCATACTGTATATTTAGTAGTATGCTAATTATTTACTGTACTAGAAAAATCTACTTTCATACAGTTTGATAATTAAATTTTAATTTTAATCGGCTTTCAGTAATCTGTAACTTTAATTTAAATATAAAATTTTATCCCAGCAGAAATTAGAAGCATTGAAAAAAATTAATAACTTAATGTAGAATTTTATATTGTAATAAAATGTTCTTAACCGACATTCTGGAATTCTGAGTCTTACTGATGTCTTTGATTTTCGATACTGATCCATTTTGAAGATGTTTACAATTGAAAATTTCTCAACTTGTTTAGTTTTGAATGTTTGCAATTTAAAATCAAAACATTTTTAGCATCTTTTTGAAATACGTCTACCTTGAAGGTTTGCATTTCTAGATCCTTCAATTTTGAATATGTATAATTCAAAATGAATGTTTTTAATTTTTTTTGTTTAATAATTTTTAAGATTTACAAATGAAAATTATTCAATTTAGAAAATTGTATAAGTAAAAATTCTTAAATTTTGATGAGTTTGGAGATCAAAAGTAAACTTTTCAATTCTGAATCTCCAAATTGAAGAATTTTCGAATGCTAATCATCAAAATTAGAGAATCATTCATTGCAAAACTTGAAATTTGCTTAATTTATAATTGTGAGTTGTCAAAATTGAAAACTCTTCAGTTTTAAGATTTACAATTCAAAGTTCTACACTTTCAAAGAGTTACAATAGAAAACTCTTGAATTTTGGAGATTTATAAGTAAAAATTCTTCAGTTTTGTTGATTTTTGAAATCAAAAGTCAAGATATAAATTCTAAACCTTCTAAATTGAGAAAATTTCTTATGTAAAGCATACAAATTACAGTATTTTTAATTGTTAAACTTAAAACTTGCAAAATTTGTAATTGTGTGTTGTAAAAACTAAAAAGTCTTCAATTTTAAAGACTTACAATTCAAAGTTCTACAATTTTGAAAAGGTACAATTGAAAACTATTGAATTTTAAAGAGGGATAAACACAAGTTCTTCAATTTGGATGATTTTGAAATAGAAAGTCAAGTTCGAGTTATAAATCTTCCAAATTGAAGAATTTTCTAATGTGAAGCAACAACATTAAAGAATTTTTAATTTAAAAACTTAAAACTTACATGAATTTTAATTTTCAAAATTAAAAATTCTTTAATTTTAACGATTTGCAGTTTAAAAATGTTCAATTTTAAAGATATATAAATAAAGATTCCTAAATTGTGACGGTTTTGAAGATTTTGAGGGTCAAAAGTCATGTTTTCAGTTCAAAATCTTCCGGATTAAAGAAGTTTCTAATGTATACCATCAAAATTACAGAATTTTAAATTGTAAAACTTGAAGCTTGAAAATTTTTTTATTGTAAATTGTCAAAACCTAAAAACTCTCCAATTTTAAAGATTAACAATTCAATTGGTTCTACAATTTTGAAGAGGTATCATAGAAAACTCTCGAATTTTGAAAATATAGAATTGCATATCATTTAATTCTTAAGTTTCATATCTTAAAGTTATGTAATTTTGAACAATTATTTTGTTGGAATAGTTGAATTTTGAAGATGTACAATTGGAAACTCTTCAATTTCAACGAGGTGCAATACAAAAATTTCAGTATTGAATATTTGCAATAGAAGACTCTTGAATCTTTAATCTGTATAATAGAAAATGATGCAATTTTCAATGTTTTCTTTGGAATAGTTTAATTTTGAAGATTTAAAATTGAAATGTATTTAATTTTATATATTTGAATTTGCAAATTCCTCAGTTGTAAACCGTAAAAATGACAGCGTTGATTTATTTTTTCACATATGTAACATATGTTTCCGTATATAAAAAGGGAACTATTCAGGAACTTCATGTTACTTGAATCAGTGACTAGAAATGTAACAAACTTCTATTTTCATAAAGTAATTGTAGCTGTAGTTAGTTCCATTTTTAAGGACTTTCCATAATACTTTATGAGTTACAATATTGAAAGAGAATTTTATAACTAGCCTTTTGACCAATTACTTGCTATTTTTTAATCGAAAAATGGGAAAATGTCATTCTTAAGTGGCGATGAAAATTTTGTTCAGCTGACAAATTGCCATTTTTTAAGGAATTGAATTGCTTTCACTATTCTTTCACTGGTTCCTTCGGTTCTTTAAACTTTTGACTTCAAAACTGTGTAATGAGTTGTTGACAGGCTAGGTTTTGGTGTCAACTTTGAAATAGATAAGCAAGTCCATGCGTTTTACTAACGTAACCAAATAAAATTATTTGTAGTATTTTTTTGTCCCTGATAGTTGATAGCAATAACTGTCATGATCTTATGTTGAATACGGCACAGTTTGGAGCTCGTACATTTTTATAGTATATTGAAAAAGAATGACAGTATAACCGAAAAAATGTTTTTAAATAACAGTTTTGGAATACTGTTTCATGAATTTATACACAATGTCCTTTTCGAAAACTGATCGGAAAGGCCTAAAATGTGAATATTCACTTCATTCCTTAAGGGTACTAGCTAAATAAAATTGCATCTTGATAAAAAAGTATAAAATATAGGATAAATGGCTAAAATAATTCATCTGATGACATTGCTATCTTAGAAATGAATATTCCAGCCTCAATTTGGTTTATAATACTTTCACCACTTGTTCATTATTTATCAATTTAATGTCTTGAAAAGTTTTTCTATCCACCTCGTACTGGTTTCTCTATACTTATATAATCTTTCAAATTGGTTAGTATAAAAGAAATGAAGAGACAAAAGCACGCGATAAGTAAACGGGAACATAGGAGTTTCAATGTGGATGAAGTAAATTAATGAATTTGAAGATATTCTATATAATTTGAGGGTTAATACATAGTAAATACTTTTTACAATTTCAAAGTATTTACCATGATAACTATCTATTAACTCGAGGCTTTCCCTCTCTTTTCATCTCATGTTTCTTACTACTTTAAAGTCAGCAAATTTCCCATGAACAAAGAAGAGATCGCAGGAAGTTGAAGTGCGAACGTCTGCTTATTTTTTTGTCTCTCTCAGCACTCTCGCTGCTGTATAGAAGAGTATACCCTGCAATTAAGATGTCACCCTCGGCGAACGCCGACCCGTGTGAGTTGGTCGTCAGGCTCTCATGATAATAACACAGAATACTTGTTCTTTGCATCCCTTTGCATACACTGCAGTTATATAACGAGGGAGCTTAAAGCACTTCCGACTGTAAAAGTATTTAGAAATCCCTTGGTGTGAGCAAAAGATGTGTGGTGAATGGCAGTTGGCGGAAAGGATGTGCAAAAAGAGGACGAGAGTGTGGAAAAGGGTGGCAATGAAAAAGAATGTAGAAGTCTAGGTTGGAGAGTTTAAAAATTATAAAATCATTTGCATATTGGCTGACATGAATTTTATGTTCTCCGTCAGGACAAGGAGCTCAGTATGGTGGCTTCTAATATCTGTTTAATTAAACCACTATTCCAAGCTGGAGAGTAATTTCATTTTCGGGTAGAATGAAACTCTGTTTCTATGGTGATTCCTCCTCTATACCTAAAGCTGTATAATTATTAATTGCAATCATCACTAGTTTGCAAACTGCTGACGAGTATATTTCTGCCACTTGGATTGAGTTCTGCACGATGGATTCAACACAGTAAAAAAAACTTAAAATTATGACATTTTAAAAATGGTAGGTAATATAGTAAATTTCCAAAAAGTATTTATTTCCAGGAAGTCCCTAAATCCCGAAATTGTATCAAATTGATATGCAACGCTTTTATACACATGTCGTTTTTTTTATTTGATCCGAAAATTGCGCATCAGAATGATCCGATTCTCAAGATCAATTGCCTGTCATGAATTTGCATGAGTAGCAACTGTGGAATGTCAGTCATGCCTCAAACAAGTCATGACTGTCTACATTCACATTAGGAAAGTCATTCTTTTTGGCTGAATATTCAACCTTACTGTTGAAAATTCGTCTCTATGGTTAATTCAACTGTTTTTTGTTTCAAATAAAAATATTTTATAGTTAAAATATCAAATATTACTTTTTTCCTTGAGAATTCATCTTTCTTTGGTTGAAAATTCAACTACTGGGTCGATAGTTGAATTCCTTTGTCAAAAATTAATTTTTTGTGTTTGAAAAATATCCATCATTTTAATTAAAAGTTCATCTCTTTGGTTCAAAATTCAACTGTTTTGTTGAAAATTCGTTTGATTTTTGGTTAGACCCTTAATTTTTTAACTGAAAATTTTACTATTCTATTTTTGGTTAAAACTTTAACTTTTTTGGTTGAAAATTCAACAGCTTGGTTCATTTTTGTTGTTGAAAATTCAACTATTTTTCTCAAAATTCAATTAATTGGTCAAAAGTTGAACTACTTTTTTTCAAAATTCATTATTTGGTTGAAGGTTATTTATTTTCGTTTAAATATTCATCCCTTTGGATGAGAATTTAACTATTTGATTGAAAATTCAAGTATTTGTTTGAAAGTTGAATTCTTTTATTAAAAATTCATTATTTTTGGTTTACAATTTAACTATTTTGTTTGAAAATTTAACTAATTGGCCGAAAAATGAACTCCTTTGTTCAAAATTCATTTTATTTTTTGAAAATGCTTCATTTTAGTTTAAATATTCATCTCTTTGGATGAGAATTACATATTTGGTTGAAAATTGGACTATTTATTTGAAATTTGAACTCTTTTATTGAGTCAAAATTCATCATTTTATTTGAAAATCCATTTCTTTTGGTAGAAGTTTCACCTTTTTGGCTAAAAATTTAATGAATTGTTTGAAAATTTCATTATTTTGTTGAAATGCTAACAATTTTGTTAGAAAATAATTCTTTTTGTTTGAAAATTCAGCTGTGTTGTTGAAAAATTCGTCTTTTTCGTTGAAAATTGATCCTTTTTAGTTGAAAATTTAACTACTTGTTGAAATTTCGTGTATTTCAGTATAAGTTTAACGTTTTCTAAAATATTTTCGATTGGTTTTAGGAAGATGTAAATCTTGCAAAAGTGGAAGTCGAAAGTTAGTTAAATCTAAAGAAACACTTTTAGAAAGAAAAAATGATTTTCAGAATTATAGAAATTTATAGTTTAATATAGGAAAATTCGAATTTTTCTACCACCTGAAATCCAAAATTTGTTAAAACATTCCTTGTCTTACAAATATTATTTCGGTGATGAGTAACCTTCGACTTACAATAAAAATTATAACTGCCATTCGACAAATATGAATGAAGATGTGTACAAATTAATTGCATAAGCCAGCATTCCTATTTATGAACATAAAGTTTTTCCTCATTAGAATATTTTCAGAGTTCACGATCTTTAATCTGCATTTTTCAATTATTTTTACTTTTTTATAAAATTTATAATCATAAGAATAACTTAAATTCTTCAGTATATTTTCATTTGCATTCTGTACTTACTAAGCAATATTTGACTTCTTTTTACCCCAGATGTGGTAGAATTTATTGTGGATCTGGAATGTATGAATAACAGATTCTGTCATTTCAGCTCCAATGAGTTAAGCTTTAATAATTAAAGCATTAGGAGGAAGAATTCCTCGTCTTTCTGTTTCATTTCTTAGTTTATGGTGGAATTTCCAGTCTGGGACAAATTTTCTTCTCGTAAAAAAATGTTAACAGTTCAATTGATTAATTTTATCATTCATAATTTATATTTATTAATCTATTTATTATGTATTTTATAGAGCTAAGTAGTTTCTCAATTTCATTTCAAGTAGAGAAATTGAATATATATCTAGTTTTCAAATTCTGAAAACAAAATACAGTAGTTGACAGTTTGATGTGAAGTGGAATAACTTATTTCGGAAGAGATTGTAGGTGCTTGCAAGAGGTAAAGTGTGAATATGGGGTTTGCGCTGTAATAGAATCATTTCCGGCCCAATAAATTTCCCTCCGGCAAACTGAAACTAGGAGAGTTCAATCTGGCATAACGATGTAACGATTTTTTTTAGAAAACTCGCGATACACGTTCACAATTTACATGTTCTCGATTATAATTGAATTTTCGACCTGAGATTCAAGAACCATAAACAACTATTAAAGAAACATAGGGTGGCCACTGACCAGGAAAACCGGGAAAAACCTAGAATTTTCAGTACCGGGAAAAAGCCGGAAAATAAGTTGGAATTTTTTTGAAACTTGGCATTTTTCAGATTTTTTTTACTTTTGCAATATATATAATCTCGCTCATCGAAGAAAATGTTTTTGAAATTGTGTTGAGTGTTAACAACCACCTCCGTTAAAATGTCGAAGATCATTTTATATTTAAGATTTTAAAGTTAATTTTTCGTTTAAAAGTATATGTTCCTTTTATACTATATATATTTAAGAATTTAAAATATATGTTGATGGATACAGTTATACATAATATGTATGCAGCAGTTATACATAATATTATGCATAATATAGTTATAATTTAGGGCTACTCTAAATGTTTCGCAAATAAATTGAAAACCCGCTTTTCGAAAAAAAACTGATTTGAAGTTGCAGAGTGATATAAGTTGCTCATGTGTTATATATTTTGTATTTCAAATATAAAATATACCCCCTTTCGGTCATTACGGTGAGATAGAAGTATAATGTTATCAAATAGAACACAGATCGAAGCATGATTTCCCACCGAAAATTGAAAATCTATATTTTTGATCCTGGGTCACAAAAACGAAAATAACTCCTAAACTACGATCGACAAAATGGGCCCTTTTATTTCGGAACGTCATCATTTATAATCATTCTGAAATAAAATCAGTTGCTTTCTTGTGCAGAATTTTCACTATGGTTTAGTAAATCACAGACGTCACACTCTTTTTTCTATTTTTCCCTTTTCCACTTTATAAGAGAAATTCTCTTTTTCTCTGTTTTCAAAAAATTCCCCTTTTTTCACAATTTTCTTTTTTTCGCCTAAATTAGAACTGAATGAATAGTATATATTTTTGGTTCCGGATTCACCTCTTTTGATCGGAAATTCAACTCTATATTTGAAAATTCGTCTCTTTGCATAGAAAATTTTACCTTCTGGATTAAAAATTCATCTTTCGGTCAAAAGTCGTCTTTTTTTGTTGCAAGTGAATTCTTTTACATTGAAAAGTCTATTATTATATGTTCTGTTCAGAATTGATCTCTTTTATTATTCTTTAGATTTGATGAATATATTGTTATATTTTTCGTTCAGAATTATTCTCTCCTGATGAAAAATTCGACTATTAAATTAAATTCAACTATTTTGATAAAATGTCATCTTTTTTTTTCTTGAATGCTAATTCTTTTAAATTGAAAAGTCTACTATTATATTTTGTGTTAGTAATTTATCTCTTTTGGTTAAAAATTTTACTATTTGGTTGAAAATGCAAAATATTTCGACTTGAAATTTCAGTAATATGGTACCTACATTAATATAATTTGAAAAAATGTATTCTCTTATTATTCTCCTATTTCCTTAAAAAATCACCGTATTTGTTCTGTTTTGAGAGCATTTTCACCTGTGAAATCTGAAATCACTTTTAGAATAATTGACATTAATATTATATATTTAACATGTATATTAAAGCAATTATTATTGAATTATTATTATTATAGTAGATTAAAAGTCAGCCGGGGAAAATGTAATTTTACCCAGGATAACCGGGAAATAGCCTAGATTTTTTTAAGTTTGAGTGGCCACCCTGAACCAAAAATATAATTTGGCCAACCCTTCAACCGATTTTCGTACAAAGCGCAACGTTACATGCTATTTTATTCGGATAATTTTCAGCACGTTTTGAAGCCGAAATACTTTTTTAAACAATAAATTGTCAAATGAAAATAGATTGGGAAAAGAAGTAACTGGTAAAAGAAATTTCGCTCTTTTTTGGTAATGGATGACAGAATGATTCTACATGTGAAAAGTTAGTAGACGTGGATTTTTCTGGGTTTGCCGTCAACAGCATTTTTGCTCGAAGCGATCCATCAAGAGGCGCGCTGACTTCTGAATTCTATTCACGTCTGACAAACGGGGTAAATGAAAATATATTTACGCGCCTGTCGCGCGTTATCGCCCGCCTAGGTCTTTTTTGCCTATCTTCGTACGAAATTATACACGTATACGCGCCCAGTACGGATTCTAGTTGGATCTCAGCGAGTTTGCAATTTCGCCTACGTCAGCGACTAGTTAAAACGGATTTCCCGCTTGAGCTGGAAGTGAGAGTTTCTCTCCGCATTTTATTTATTTTTTATCAGCTTCCTTATATGCTACCTGAGATCTTGGCTCAATTTACACTGTCAGAGAAGACTGAATATATACATTTTTTCTTGCTGAAAATGCAAATTGGGTAAATTATAGCAGTGGGTACATTTTCAGTATCGAATTTTGTTGGTTAGTGGAATTTGAGATTAACTAAAGTTAATGATGAGTTTTTCATTTGAATCTGGAGAAGAATGGTCCTTAAGATTCAGTCCGACAAAGAAATTACGTTGACGATAAATTTTTCCAGAAGAGAAAATTAAAATCTGGTATATTTTTCCAGAATGAAATACCCGACCTTAATTTGAAGACTGTTTTTCAATATTTAAAGAACAGAATGTGGTATTTTTTTAGCTTGTGAAGCTGATGTTGTAAACCAACGCAAAAAGGAGATATGGAACGGACATGGTGGGACATAATTCGATAGTCTAGCTGGATCGTACCTAATCTACTGGAGTGCGAACCAAGCACGTTAGGGGAAGAGGAGCATCGTGATCAGACTCGTGCTTGAATATAAATACAATAATCTTAGTTCAAACTAAATTTAATTTTCTTTATCAATTTTTTCATTTTAATTCAAGTTTACCTTCTGTATTCTACTTCTGTTTGAATATTCATGCGGGAACCAAAGTATTTTTTTAAATTTAGCACTGTCACGAACCAGCAAAATTTCTCGAGACGGTAAACGCCGGTAGGAGGAATTACCCGAGTAAAAAACTGAAGTCCCATTGAGATCCCTTTGGGATCCCGGCTAAAATCCTGCTAAAGTACTGGGTGTAAAATAAATCGGTACTTAAGTACCATGTTTCCTTAAACATTTTCAAAAGTTTAAATAGGGACAAATGAAGTAGAAAAGTTCCATTTTATTTTCTTCAAAATTTTCACAAGTGCTGATGCGATTCATGTCCCAAAAAAGTACTGCTAAAATAGGACTAAGGTACCGGAAAAATTTCATTTAATATTAATAGTAATAATTAATAAAAAAGAAAAGTCTGACTTTTTTTTCTTTTGTCCTAAAAAAGTTCTGCTAGAAAAAAATAAGTGAGACTGCTTCGGTACTTCGGTCCTAAAAAGGTCCTGGTGAAACGGGACATATTTTGAACTTCTTTGGTACTTTATTCCTATTTTAGCAGTACTTTTTTGGAATATAAAAATCACGAGCAAATGTAAAAATTTCGAAAACAGTAAAATGTAACTTATTTTTTAACTATTGCTCCAAAAATTATTTAGGACTTGTAAAATTTGAAAAAGAATTGAGTGGAACTTCTCCGATACTTTTGTTCTAAAAAAGTTCTGCTAAAAATAAAATAACTGAGACTTCTCCATTACTTTTGCCTGTTTAAGCAGTTCTTTTTTGGGACATAAGTCTCATCAGCACTTGTGAAAATTTTGAAGAAAATAAAATGGAAGTTTTTTAGTACTTTCGTCCCTATGTGGACGTTCAAAAACTTGTAAAGAAAGTTGGTACTTACGTACTGATTTTTCAAATACCCGGTAATTTATTGGGACTTGAAACAGGGTTCCCATGAGACTTTTTTTCACTCACGTTGCAAATAAAATTCAAAGGATTAAATTTAATGATGTTTAAAAATCTAGAATGAAATATATATTATTATTGAGTAAATAACCAGTAAACTATAAATAGACTTTCTATTTTCTAACGATTAAGAAACTTTGTTTAATAAAAATAGAAGATCAAGTAGACCACAAAGAGAAGTTCGCTCAGGTATTTTATTTTTCGAGATTCTCGTTGTTTTACTTTAGCGTCGACACACACTTAAGAGCAGATGGCGCTCGCGAAACTTGTGACAAGAAGAAGACTTCGTTGCGTCGTAATGACTAAATTTATAATCGAATTAGCTTCTCCTTATGGGGAAAGTTTTAGAAATTTGTCGAAGTGACAGTCCTTGTCATGAAAGGAGCTGAGGCTCGTTCATCTTTTCTCTGTTATGACCATTCACCATAATTCTTAACGACCCATAATGTGTAATGGTGTTTACTATATGTATAGTCTTTACTATATAGACCGTAAAAAATAATGCTTAAAATTGTTAAAGATTGTTGAAATTTATCCGCACTCAAGAAAACGTATTATTAAATTCTGAAATAAAGATATTATTTTTGCTGAATTTGAGTTGAGTTCTGAATTTAAGTTGAGAATAATTTTATGGTATAATTACTTGTCAGTTGTCATATTTTCAAAGACATGTCTCTCTCACACAAACAAAATCTGTGTAATTTTTCAAACACTTTTCTTCTATTTGGCATGTCTCGACGAGTTTTTCGAGCAGCACGTAACACTCGTCCGTGGAAAAATATTACGAACCTAGTTTTATTTCCGGTGTTTCGATACTGGCTCCATGTCAGTATATAACTACAGAACGCATTTATCAGACGAAGAGAAATGTTTCCGTCGCATAGAGTGGAACGGCGTTTTGTCAGCAGTCGTTTTAATCCTCAAAAATGATTCGCTTGAAATCCGTATATATTCCAAATTCGATTAAATAAAAAATTTAAACATTATCAATATTCCCAAAAATTCCCCATTCTATTTAGTTATTCTATTCATACCCTAATAAAAAAGTCCCGTGGAGATTCAATTAGAATTCTCAAATAAGTCCCGCTATAGTACCACGGTTTTATTTATTATATTTTTATTTTTAAAAGTACGAAGAGGAATAATGCCATAAAAAGTGCTCTTGAAATAAGACTAAAGTAGCAACAAATTTGAGAATTTGTCCTGTTACAGCAGGAATTTTTTTGGACGAATGTACTAAAAACTTCCAAATTTATTCCAGGGTCGCTACAGGTCACGAAATACCAGAAAGTCAGGGATAGACAGGGAATTTAAAACTGGTCAGGGAAAGTCAAGGAATGTCAGGGAATATTATTTTGTTGAAAATTCATTTTTTAACTGAAATTTTAACTGTTCCATGTTTGGTTGAAAACTTATCATCTTCAGCTGAAAGTTCAACTATTGGTTTGAAAATTCGTCTTTTGTTTCAGAATATTAATCTTTCTGTTGACAAATTCATCCATTTGGTTAAAAATTTCTTTCTATGGTTGAATATGTAACAATTAGGTTGTAAATTTCTTTTAAAATTCAAATATTTGGTTGAAAATTCATATATATTTTTTTAATTGATCTTTTTTTTTGTAGAAAATTAATGTTCTTGGTTAAAAATTTATGTTTTTGGTTGAAAATTCCTTTCTTTAATTAAAAATTAGTTTTTTTAAAATTAATTTGTTTAATTGAAAATGTAACTATTCCAACTTTTGTCGAAACTGTCTCTTTGTTTATAGAAATTTAATCTTGTTGGTTATGAATTAATCTGTTTGCTTGAAAATTTAATTATTTTGTTGAGAATTCGTTTTTAGATTCAAAATTGAGTTTTATACTTGAAAATTCAACTATTCTATTTTTGATTGGAAATTTACCATTTGTTGTTTAAGATTCATGCATTTTGCTCAAAATTCGTTTTTTTTTAAAATTAATCTTTTGGCTTGAAAATTCAACTATTCGAGCAAAAGTTAATTTCTTTGGTTGAAAATTTAACTATTATTTTTTATTTCGTGTTTTTTTTTTGGTTGAAAAATTTTTATTTCTAACATTGCAACTATTCTATTTTTGGTTGAAAATATATCTTTTTTAGTTTGTATTTACTATATTTTGTTCAAAATTGGTCTTTTTTGGTAGACAGTTTATCTTTCAGGTTGAAAATACAATTATTTGGTTAAAAATGAATTTTTTTGGTTGATTGTTCATAATTTTAGTTAAAAATTCATTTCTTTGGTTTAAATTTGAACTATTTTGTTAAAAATTCAGTTTCTTTTTTCTTAAAACTTAATTTTTATTACTGAATAATGTAACTATTTCATCTTTTTTAATTTATCTTTCTTAGTTGAAAATGTATCTATTTTCTTGATATAATCATTTTTTGGATTGAAAATCTCATTAATTTGGTAAGATATTTATATTTCTGGGTTGAAGTTTCAAGTTCGCGTTAAAAAATGAACTGTTCTGAAGGAAATTCGTCTTTTTGGCTCGGAAAATTCAACATTTTGGATGACAATTTTTTTTCATTATTGGCTGAAAAATCTTTCATGGTTGAAAACTCAACTCTTTTGTTGTAAATTTATTTTTTCTCGGTTAAAAATTAATTGTTCTAACTGAAAATTTAATTCTCCCATTTTTGTTTCGAAATTTATCTTGCTGAGTTGAAAACTCAACTATTTCGTTAAAAAGTCATGTATTTTACATATGACTCATGTAATTTGTGGATGTCTCCTTATAATATTCCGCGTGACTGTTGTCACTAGAAGTATTCAAATTTAAAAACAAACATTTTTTGCAGCAAGTCAGGCAATTTCGGAATTGGAATTTTGTAGCAACACTGATATCTCAAAGAAGTTGAAAAACAATCTTATCGGGGAAAATTTTTAGATTTTTTTTTTTAATTCTAACTTTTCTTGTACTTTTTGTCCCTATTGATACTTTGGTACAGAGTTGTGCCAACCCGGTACTTCAGTGACACTTCGATATCTTTTTGGGATTGTTAGCACATTTGTACACAGTTATATTCATTTATTTAAAATATTTCGTTATTATTAAAGAAAATCTTCCAATATTTAATGCGTTGTAAACAAATCAATTACTGACAGTGCTATTTCCTTCTGTTTTAAAACGTTCAACCCTGAGGCTTAAAGTTGATCTGGAGAACCTGGAAGAGGTCTGAAATTTAATAATCAGAATTCATTTTTTTATATATATTCCTTTTGAATATATATATATATATATATATATAAAGTGTGGAATGCCTCAGGCCATGAACAATTTCCATTTTCAAGACTCCACGTGAGCTACTGCACCAATTGTCGCTAAATTTCGCATTGGTCGCAGTTAGCTCGGCTTATTAGCAACGTGGATAGTAACGGTTGAAAATGAGACGTAGAAGGGTAATAGGAGAGTGGGTTCTCATCTGAAACAGGAAAGGATATTGAACCCAACCAAGAAACGAGAACCCGCAATGAACTCGGTCGACAGACGATAATTGGAATAAATTCAACCAACCTTGGCGATGCCTTTGCATACACCCCTTTTCCTATTTTCTCATCCCTTCACTTCCAACTCATCCTTTTATATTTCAACCCAAACTTAAAAAGCTGTATGCTGCGGTTTGATTTCCGTCGGAACTTTGTAAGCTCATAATCGACCACCGCTTAATACTGTTTCCGGTGCTCAACAGAAACACGAAAAAAACTGAGTTAAATCTTGACGGCTCGCTTGCAATGCACCCACGTTCCATGCGATTTTTACGGGTTGCGAAATTTGCGGATAAAAAGTCAAGCGAGAGCTTCACCTTTGACTTCATCCGAAGCAGATTTCGTATTTGCATGACTTAACATCGGATTCAGCGGATTGTCACTGAACCAATCAATTGCACGGAAAACGCGATTAAGGACATTTTGTGAAGGGAGAAGATATTTTTCCTCACTCGAGTGATATTTTCGCGCGAATGATGAAAATATTGGATTAGGGTGAAAAAGCCTTATTTAATCGAAGATCTTTTTATGTTTAAGCATTTCCTTCTTTAATTACTATATAATCTAAACATGAAGAATTTTTCTAGAATCAACAGAATTTTCTAAGATTACCCACGACGAAAAATAACTATTTTCATTTTCCCTCTTCATTTCTACGAATTATAATAGTTTTAGTCAACAAAATACCACCTCTCTCCGTAACTCTCGAAGAAAAGATAAATAGAATTTCAAGTTTTTAGATGAGCAGAGGCTTGTTATCGTAACTGGAAATCTGAACGCCAACTTTGATAACAATTTAATAGTAATAAATTGATAGCATTTAAATGTGTTCCATAATAACTTATGTATGAAATTGAATTTGAATGATGCATATGTTGAATAATTATGCCCATATATAAATATATATTCAAAATTTGCTGCCCGATTTATTTATAAAAATATTAGGTATCAAAATTAATTATAAACACCTTGTTTCTTCAAATAATGAAAAAGGAATATTATTTGCATAAAGAGCATTGCTTCTGAAAATATAAAGTATTCAGGAACTCAATACTATGCAATTATCAGAGAATAACAAATTAATTAGACTAAATATTTTTTAATGAAAAAATATAAAATCATTAAACCGTACTTACAATTAGACTGCTAAATAATGAAAAAAGTGCTTCAAGGATTATTAACTTAAATTTTTTTCAAATGAAATCCAAGTCATAAGTACAACTTCCGTACCGTATAAAAGCTATTTGAAAATTCTACTTTCCCTTCTGTGTCAAATATTAATTAGAATTACGAAAAAAACTCTTTTAACGACTATAAATATCTCTACTCTGATCTTTTTATGATACTTTGAGGATTACAAAGATTTCCTGAAATATGGTATCGATTATAACGTGTATCGCGATATATTCTAGTAAAGGGCAAGGTCTAGAAATTAATGTACCCGAACGGAGCATGAACACGAATCCTCATTATCTGAAAATAGTACAATTAGGGTGTATTGACGGCTACTTTGTCCTCCGTACGGTCAGATCGCAAATGTGTTATTTTGTGGCCACATATGTACAATTCTATAGAATTATATAGTGAACGCCCAATTGGTGATGTATCTTGGTAACATGGATTTGTGGAATCACATGGACAGTTAGAAACCTATTTCTCCTAGTCGGAAAAACGATAGGAGAAATTCGAATTGTTAACGTTGCACCATTAGACCTTTTTATGAAAATTAAATCCAAATCTTGATTTTTTTATCGTAAAGTTATTTTGTAATTAATGGGTTGCTACAGAGTATGGAAAATTTTAAAAACCTGATACCGACCTGGATTTTTTTAAAGGTCCAGGAAAACCCGCAATTGGGTAAACTTAAGATTTAAAATAATAAAGCGATCTCAGATCAAGCTTTAAAGTTGTAAATTTCAAATTTATACTCAAAAAGTGTGTGTTTTGAAATGTAAATCTTTAAAACTAGTACGAATTGAATTTGAAAGCCTTAATTTGTTAACAGTTTTAAACTGAAAAGATTCGAAATTTAATAATTTATTTTTTTAAATTTATGGAACTTCTGAAATATTTCGAATTTTACTATTTTTAATGTACATGTGTAATTGTGTATCTTCCAAGAATCCACAATTTTATTTCAAATTAAAATCCTAATCTGGTTGGTACTCCTGGTAGTCCTTTTTAAATTATGTAAATATGGTCATATAGCGCAAGGTATCTCATTTTAATACTTGATAATGGAACGTTTTAAAATAAAAAGTGTTCTGAATCGAATCACTTCAAATTCAATTATTAAAATTTGAGCAATTTTAAATTAAAATCATAGAGTCTAAAATGGAAAATATTTAAAATTAAACCATTTTTAATTATGTGCTGTAAAGCGTTTAAAATTGAATCATTTTATGATATGCAATACAAAAATAAAAATGTAAATAATAAGTTAAAAATAAAATAAGTTATTTATTTTATAGTTGTCGGCCAAAATTTAAAATTTAACAATTATTTATTAAAGCATTAACAATTATCTAAGTTAAAATTTGAATCGTTAACAATTGTTCAATAGTCAATAATTTCAGAGCGCGCATCAAAATTGGTAAATTTATAATTGCAAACACTTAAACAATTCTCACTTAAAGCCTTTATCTTCAAAATAGAAAAAATTTCGAATTTTAAGTTGACAAAAAATACCATTGCAGAATTTAGACAAAATTATAATTTTTGAATTAAAAGAAATTCAATTTATAAGAAACTAAAACATAAAAAATTATCCCAGCTTCAAAACATTATATTTAAGAAACTTTTAAAATTCAGCGAATTCAAATTAACTTAAAATTCTAAAATTTCAAAAATCATGGATTTAAAAATATACACTACTTGCCACTGTGAGGTTGATTACACTCCAGGCTTTTTTATCTTAATTTTAAGTACCTAAAGGTGCAGTTAATCGCTTTACATCAATATTTGTCAATAATTCGAGACTGCCAGTACCTATTCGGGGCATTGGCATAGCGTTGCACTAGTTTACGTGTCTGTGATAACTGTTCAATGTTGCGTGGGGTGTCAAACACCCCAGTGTGGCATGTATGATCGAAATTGATTTTTCGGGTTGAATTTTTTTTCTTTTTGCTGGGATTTTGAAACTTAATGTTCAATCCGAAAATGGTAAGAGAGTTGCATTCGAAACTCAATGTCGATGTAAAATCTGCACAAGAAAAGAAGACAGGAAAAGCAAATCGGGCTGTACAATCTATACATCCTGTCATCGTGCAGTATTTCAACTGCACAGCGTACTTATGTGCAATGACTCTGCTGATGTTCATATTTAAAAAAATACTTCAAATTGATTAACTTTTCTTCGGGATAATGTTTTTTATCATTATGAGTAAAAATAATGTAAGATTTTTTTTTTTTCATAAATAAAATATAATTTTTTGGCAAAAATGCACAACTAATTTTTTCGTAAAATTTCGTCCTTCATTCCTCAGAATAAATACCTTTTTTGGGAGACCAGGTAAGTTAATAATTTTTTTCTCATAGTGACACATCAGTAGAAGACTCAGCTGAAATGTTAGCCCTTAATATTAAGAAATAAAAAATATATGAATTTTTTTGAAAAATTGTCATTTTTTCTTTTTTTTTTGCTTCTGCACATTTTTAGTGTAATTTAATTGAATTTTTAGCTATATAACCTATATGATCTTTTAAAGTAAGCTTTTTAGAAGTTCCATACCAATTTTCAAAGAAAAATATCCAATATTTTATTTTTTATTGCAGTTTTTATGGCTGGGCTGGCCGACACCCCAGTATAGCAAGCGTGTTACTCCGCGGAGGTGTGGCAAGCAAGGGTTCATTTTCATAATATTAACATGAAATATTCTCCTCGTAATAAAGCGAAAGGCAATAGAATTATGCGTCAAATAAACTCAAGTTGAAAGCAATAAGTCAATTTTGTAAAAAGATATTGCAAATTCGTCAAATTTCAATGTTTTCGAAAAATTGAGATACCTCTGAAAATAGTTAACATTTTTTAAGATCTTGGACTCATTTCAAAGTAAGTAGTATTTAAAAAAAAATTAGTTATTATTTATCATATATTAATAAATTTTAGTAATATTTATAAAAATATTACTTTTTTGATTTTGTTTAAATCATGCAGGGATTACAATCATTTTCTGAAATTCTAGGGAAAAAATTATAAGAATACCTTTATAATTTAAAAATATACTATTACCTTTCGAGGCGATGCTAGCAATTTTGTTATGTTAATGTTATAAAAACTAAGGCACTTTGTCAGCTGAAAAATACGCATGTAGATAATTTCAGCTAATAGTGTAGTATAGTATAGTAAATAAACTTTTGAACTGCGCATATACCTATGTAAAGTTTTTTTAATTGATTTGAAGTTTAATGGATTCGTAAATACATATATAGGTCATTTTTAAATATATCCCCGTGTGGAAATTGCCAAATGTTTACCCAGTTACCAGTTTCGCCCCAACTTGGAAAATTATTTTATGGCTACAACAGGGTTAATCTCTTAAATCTAGTTTAAACCAATTCTGTTTCACAGCTCTTGATTGCAGCGCCATCAACTTGGCTGGGCATCTGTTTTCAGTCGGGCTCCATCTTGAATCGAGCTTCGCGCTCGATTTGGTATTCATCTCGCGCTTCGCGCTCGATAATGTATTCACCTCGCGCTACGCGCTCGGACAC
>JAABKJ010004329.1:0-24523 GCA_011634705.1 Andricus grossulariae
GCGGCTGACTGGAATTTCGAAGTCAGCGTGAGAGTGGGGGAAGCGCCTCGGCGAGCTCGAGCAGGGATGAGGGGAAGAGGTATTATTCGGAGCGGTCTTATTGAGAGCTTCGACTGTATTATACTTCAGTTACTATAGCAGGGTTTCTGCAAGGCTATCTCCACACATTAGAAAAAGAGGTCCGTTTGATTTTCGACAGGGTATCGGAGTCCCATTGCAGCCGACACTAACGAAATTAGATAACCTCGTGGCACACCGCTATACTCTTCCGTCTTCGTTATTCGCGACTCCATCCCGACTGACGCCATTTTATTGCAATACTCCTCTTCTATTTTTTATGTTCCCGCAATGAAAACCTAGATAGCTGACAAGAAAAATTGTATTTTCTGTTGCATCAGACAGCAAGAGTAACTAGTTTCTACAGCAGTAATCTTCTGAACTTTACACAATCCGTTTGGTTTTAATCAAGTTTTACTACTTGATGAAATAGCCCTCTTTTGTTTATTTTATTATAGTTTTATTTCACTTGGATAATCTCCTAACTTTAAGAATCAATGATATTTTTCCTTCGAGTTAGATTTTTTAGATAAATACAAATTTCGAACACGCATTTACGCAATTGAATAACCTATTCGCAAAAGAAAAATTCTATTAAAGAATCGAGTCCCAAATATATCTACGTTTCCAGGGAAATTCGATTATGATCGGTTTTGAGTTTCGCCTGATATAGGAAAATAAATTGAGTGAAGCGCACGATACAGAAATTATTTTTTAATCCTCTTTTATCACATGGAAACGATCTGGCGAGCGTCAAACAAAAACCACGAATCGTTGTCCCAATGGTAATTGGGTCGAGCGTTAAATGCAAGAGCGAGGAGGTATATAAAATGAGAGTGAAGACGCATGTGAAATTGGTAAAACGAGGAAGAAAGAAAACTTTGATAAAAATGCAAAACCATGTACCATATTTCCAACCAAAAATTCGCTAAAGGGTCCCTTGTATATCAGAAAATTTCTGAAAAGATACGGAAATTTTATAATCAAGAGCCTGCATAAAGTTTGCCAATTTTGGCACAGCATTAATTTTAATTCATCAATTTTTCGCACGTTTCATCAATAGCATAATAGATCTATGTATATAATTATATGAAAGTTGATATTTTTATAAATAATAATTAAATCACATTTAGAATTCGGTAAAATACTTTCGGTATGCCTAGACACGTCGTTTCCAAAATCCTATTTTCAAAATTTGAAATTCAGTACAAATTTGATACTGTCGAACTCGGATTCAACGTTCTCGAATTTACGGATTCCGAGAATTGACGCGGCGTCGCGGGTAGGCTTGTCAGGAGCTGCGCGGGGTGTGCAGGGTTCACGAAGGCGTGACAAAACGTAGCTAAATCCGGTTTAGTTAGGTAGGTCAGGTGCAAGGACAGCCCCAAAACCGACGTTAAATCCGAGTTCGACTGTATATTGAAATTTAAAATTTCTAGACTTGAAACTCTATTTACTTTGACGAAAACATAAAAAAATTTTACATCATTTCTCAAGATCATACTTTTAAACCTGAAGAGTTTTGAACTTTAATTCTTTTTCAATTCAAAAACTTCAGCAAACATTATAAAAAATAAATTTTTGCTTGAATTGAACTTCTAATTAATTTGTTTTTCAGAAAACTAGCTTCAAAATTTCTTCCCTGTACCTATGGATTTTTTCTGCTAAAATTCCTCTTTTATTTGTTCAATGTTTTTACCCCTAAAATCTTACTCGTTCTAAAATACTTAAAATTACTGTTTTTAAATTTAATTCGAATCCGGACGAGCTTGACCTTTGGTATACAACGAATCTTAAAAAGTGGATATCTTTTTTATACTAATTCTGAATAATGTCCAGCCTAAATGTTCCTAATTTTTATTTTTAGACGCAAAAATGTATACGATTTAAATTCTGAATTCAAATTATTTTTCAAAATAATTGCAATGGGATATTTTAGGATATCCAATTTATATCCGAACATATCCTTTTTACGTCCTACAGATATCTGCGAGATATCCATATAAGGCGGAAATTTGTATACCCCTGGGATATCCATTAGAAATCCTGAGATGTTTTTTTAACGTCTCTAGGTTTTTTCAAATTTCTGACGTAAGATATTGTCATTTTCTTGATATCTCACGTTGGGCATTTAAATATCCATAAAATATCAAAAAAAACAGCCCAGGTTATCTTATGGGTATGCCAGTGATATAGAAATTCCCGCCTTGTACCGATATCTCACAAAGATCCAGCAGAAATCCATAGGATATCCACAGGATATCTTCAGACATAAATTGGATATCCTCAAATATCTCGATGCTGTACGGATGTAAAAAATAATTTCAGTTTGCTTCAAGATGATATGATATTCTTTTCGGAATCTCCAATGCATTTTTTTAATTGAAGGCCTTAAATGCGTAATTCTTTCTAAGTTTTAGTGTTCCATAAATTGAAACTTCAGAAATTATTTTAAATTCTAAATGAAATAGTTTCAAGACCAGGGATTAATTTCTATTGAATTCAGATGTTCAACTTTTTATGAGATCATTTTCATTCTTTTGAATTTAAATTATTTATTCCTGTTATAGAAAAAATAAACTTTTAAACAAAAGGAAAATATCATGTGCTAAAAATAATTTCAAGTTTTGATAGACATTACTGAAGAAAAAAATATATGGGAGAATCCAATACTCTTCCAATCTTGCTGAACAGAAGAATAAGAGGATCGAGCTCCGAAATAATAATCTGCAATCCTATATGAGTATATGCTGAAAAGCACAGCGACGAAAGTTTGAGACATTTTCGGAATTCCGGCGCTTCCGATTTACACCAAGACCGGCGTAATTTAAAAAACTCCCCTAGTTGTGAAAATGTGGTATTTATGGAATATGGATATATCAAGTACTTTTCACAGTATGGCATAGTTAGGTGCGCGTTTATAGACCAAGTAAATCACTTCGCTTAATTATCGATTTGTCGTTTTTCGTTACGGTTAACTCCCATGGGCTTAGCTGCGTTAGTCATGACCGGTCCACAAAAAAGTTTGTATAATTATCGCGACTTTGTATGAAATTCTCAATGACTGACGGGAATCGTAACTAACCAACATGCAGCTCGCAAACCTACTGGAATTTGTTCGGCGACATTGTTCTTATTACTCACGCCCTATCCGTGCAGCTGCTGCAAAGCATATGGGCTTTCTGCGAAACAAGCGATTCGTTGACAAAAAATAGATTTCGCTACTGGATGTAAGTTTATTATATTATTAGATTTTCGTTTTATCTGTTCAGCATGCAAATTTTATTTGGGTAAAATAAGTACAAAATATCGTATTCAATCGGTTTTTTCTTCTGAAAATTAGAGAATGTTTTTGGTTTTTCTAGAATATTCTGTTGAACATTTTGTGATATTATGGGATAGAATATTCTATACCAATTTCTTGAAGAATGTAGCATCTTGTTCAATATTCCGGAATTTTCTAGGTAGTTTAGAATTTTCTAATCATAACCCTTTCATTTTTTAACTACTTTCATATGCAGCTCTCACCCTTTTTATGGGTACATACGTGTGGTAAATTTAATATACCATCATCTTGCAGAATTGATATACATTTTTGGTAAAACACAGTGCGTGAAAGTTGAAAATTCTTTGATGCACCCTAATCTGGTCAAATATTAAAAACTAAAGTAATAACCTAAAATTCATCGACTAAATTCTTACTTATAACCACAGTGCAACGTACGGGTGGAATTTTCTTCAAAATTCACTGTAAATGTTAAAAGTTGAACGTAAGTACCGCTGCTTTTAGGTTAGGTATCTTAATAATTCACTTCATTCAACATTTCCACTTAAAACCCAGTATGATTTATGTTTAACTAGAAAAAAATATTATGCTTCATCATTTAGAACTGAATTTTACTGCGATCATTATTTTTAATTTGTTGAAAGTGAAATTACCTAACTTTTCTAAAAGTTGATCAATATACATGTATATGAAATTTAATATACGGCCTCTTAATTAATATTTCATAGACCGTGTTTTTAGATTCAATATACAAATGTATAGTAAATCTATATTAAAATTACAAACATTTTTAACAGTGTACATACTTTATTGATGAATACAGTCTCTTCATATACAAATATTAAGGGGGGGGGGGGGCTCTATTAGGACCCTTGTGATTTATTATACTCATTCCCCTATCTTCAAATATAAAAAAATACCTCTCATGTAAAATATACCATCAGTTTTTACCCACCATCATGATAATTTCATCATCGAACCATTTTCCCAAAGATATCCTCATATCCGAATCAAACGTAAAGAAAAAACGTAACCGATATAGGTTTGGTGAAATCAGAACGAGTTATGGCGTTAAAGTCCTTTCTGCAGCAGGGTTGCTTCATAGAACGTTCAATGGGGGGTCCGTCGTTCCTGTGCGTTATGGTCAACGTGCTCGCTATAATAAAACTATTCCTATCGTGTCCACGGGGATGTTAGGGTCTTTGTGGATGGGGTGGGTTACTCGTAAGATATAAATGCCATGGGGTGTTTCTTCGGACCACGGCCGGACTCGTAGATTCAATCACGACCCCCATCCCCTATACCCCCATCCACCCTCCGTCTCATGAAACTCGCAACTCGAATACCAAGCAGGCCCGACTCGATTCCAAAAGGCCCCCGTCCTTAGACGATCGTGAGGAGAATTGCGCGTGCTCGCCGGGGAAAATCCACCTTCAAAGGTAATTACGACGAACGCGGGCTTTTTCCTCGCTTTGTCGACTCTCCTTCGTCAGAGAGACCGACATGGGATCCTATAGAACTACATATGGGGCATTTCATTCCATATGAGCGCACTGTCCAAAACAAATATTTTTAGATTTTCTTCAAACTGCGGTAAATTGCAGTACCATAAGACCTTATAGTAGGTGCAAAATCATAAGCCACGATATTGCATGGTTACCCAGATATGTGGGGTAGTAGTTGGTATACTTTGATGTGCAGACCGTTTTTTAATTAAATTTTATTAGATCAAAACCGAGGGGTTAATTTTTTTTTAATCTGGTGTAGAATCTCTTTGCAGTCTTATGCAATCCCATCCAATCTTTTTAAATCTCTTATAGTCCCCTCTTTCGAAAAAATATTATAGAAATTTCACAGAAATGTAACTATTTTCGAGGGACTTCCACAGATTGTAAGACTTTTAAAAGGATTTTATGGGATTTACAAATATTTCAACAAATTTTAAAAACTTTCATCGGTTTTCAAGAGATTTGAAAACATTTCCACGGATTTCAAGTAATTTCAAAACATTTCAAGGGATTATAAATTATTTTAAAGATTTCTAAACATAGCTGGGTATTCTGAGGAATTCCAAAGGATTTGAAGAGATTTCAACAAATTAAAGGGATTTCAAAGAATTTTGTAAGATTTAAACCGGGTTTTTGGAGAACTTTAAGGAATCAGCCTACTTTAGACGCTTAAAAAAAGGTGATACTTGGGAATTTTTTATAAGAATGCTATAAACAATATTGTTATAAAACTGGTTAGGTTTGATAATTAAAGTCCTAAAATACATTTTTTTAAATTTACTTTATTCAATTTCTATGTACAAAAACCGCAGCTGAACTTAACTCTTCAAAAAATAGGTAGGTCGATGGTAGACATGATAACTTGATAAGGGCTTATCTGAAACAAAAAAAACAAACAGTTTCAGATTCAGTAAGACAGTGGCTTCAGCATGACCTACGACCTCGTTAAAAATTTTATTTTTACTATTTTTTTGTTTCAAAAACAGTGAAAAATACCTCGTTTTTTTTTCCGCCATTTTGTTATTTTATTATTTACTGATGAATATTAATATGCATAGGTCATGACAAAGCCACACTCAAACTAAATCTGAAACTCTTTTTTTTTTGTTTCAGATGAGCCGTTATCAAGTTCATGGCTACCATCGACCTACCTTCTTTTTGAGGAGTTAAGTTCAGCTGCGGTTTTTGTACAAAAAAATGGAATAAAGTACATAAAAAATTTTTTTAAATGTATTTTCAGACTTTATTTATCGACCTAAAAAGTTTTATAGCAATATTTTTTATAACATGCTTATAAAAAATTCCCAAATATCGCCTTTTTTAGCGTCTAAAGTAAACTGATCCCTTAAAGATAAAGTTTAATTAAATTTATATTCAAGGGATTTTAAAAGATTTAGACCTACTGTTTGTCGATATAATCATTTAAAGTGGATTTTTACGTTGTCCAACGATATCAGGGTATTCCAACGGATTTCATAAAATATAAATAATTTTATGGGATTTCGAAGAATTTTGGAAGATTTAAATCGGGGTTTTAAAGAACTTTAAAGATTGAGTTTAATTAAATTCATATTCAAGGAACTTCAAATGATTTCTACTGTAGGGATAAATTAAATTTTATTTCAAGGGATTTCTACGAATTTCAATAATTTTAACTGATATGAAGGAATTAAACAAATTTCAAAGGATTTAAAAGATTTGAGGTAATTTGAAAAAGTTACGAGAATTCCAAGAAATATAAAAAATTTGAACCATAATCAACAAATTTGGTAGGATTTTCAATGATTTCAATGAATTTCAAAGAATTTCAAGAGACTTAACTGGTTTTATAGGGCATTCAACTATTTGAAAGATTTTAGAGGATTTTACAAATTTCACAGGATTTCAACAAATTTGACAAGCTTTATGACGGTGGTAGGTATTTCTAAAAAATATATGTCCTTACAATTGTTCTTTTTTTTTTTAATTGAAATTCCAAATATCTCAAACCACTTATCTTAATTCAGATTTTGATGGAATAAATATTAAGCATTTCTAGACTATAACCCTAAATGCATATAATGGATATTTCAGGCTATTCTGAGATATGAATTAAAATAAATATATAATTGAAAAGCTCAAGGAGTCTGAATTTAGAAACCCCGCTTAAGCAAAATTCAGAATTCCTCTTTTTCTTCATTTCATTCTGTTAGATTCTGAATTCAGACTCCTCGAGTTTCTATAACATATAATTATTTTAATTAATATTTCAGAATATCATAAAATGTCCATTATATCCATTCAGGACCACAAACTAAAAATTCTAAGCTTTCTTTCAATATGCGTTTTATCAAAATTTGAGGATACGTGTTTTGAGATATTTTCAATTTTTAATTTTTTTAAACTATAGAAAGGAATTATATTCTGAAGAAATGTTCACCACTATCTTTAAGTTTGTCAAATTTCCTTTCGAATTCATTAAATGCAAACTTTATTTGGGTTTGTTTGGTTTTCCGCAGTTTGAAGAAAATTGAAAAACATTTGCTTTGGGCAGTGCGCCTGTATGAAATGGAATGCCCCAAATATAATATGTAGGTATAGAGTCTCGAAGAAAAAGAGCTATGTTATTTGTTGTCATCTCATCACTAGCAAATCTAGTCAGCTGACAGGAGAAAATCATGCTATTTGCGCTCCTAATTGAATTCCTGAAATGTTCTCGCCCGGAAAAGGAAGTTCGGATGATGGTGAAGAGGGAATGTCACGAATCGAGGGTTGAAATTGACTGGGTTTTGATTTTCAGTGTGTGAAAACGTTGTTTTTGCAAAAAAGAATACTCAAACCAATACATAATAAAGCCAATGAAAATGGAAAATGTACAATTATTCATAAGAATACTTGAATATCTTTAATCTTATTGTATAATATCAAGGAAACCACGAAAATTTATTTTCAAAATTTCCTGACATTTCTCTAATTTTTCCCTGACTGCTTTCTCATTTTCCCTGACCATTAATATTTAAAGATCAACATACTAATCTTGTAACTTTTTTAATATACACCAGACTCTCGGTTTAGGAACAGTGTCGGGAATTGCCTGCAAATAGCCTTGTTCCTAAATCGCGAGTATCGAAAGATAAACAGTCAGGGCCACCTGAACCGTTTCGAGTTGAAATACATGATATTGCGCAATATACTCGATTGAGTACTCGCGCACTGCGTCCCTTCTGAGGCGTGAGTCGCAACCGTCTCTCTCCTTGCGCGCTGGAAAACTACGTGGGCCAGAAATTCTATTAATTCCTAAACCGCAAGTTCGTAACCCGACAGTCTGGTGTAGGATCTTTTACAAATGGTACAAAAAAATGTAGATTTAAATTTATAAATTTATAATCTTATAATTTATTATTAGCAGGGCGAATTAGTCAAGTCAAAAAAGTCGTTCAAATCTCCCCCCTCGCCCTATTACTCCCCCACTATCTACCTTCTCCCCCTCTCCACCCCCTAGGGTAGGGGTAAAGTTGGCTAGGCTAGGGGTAAATTCGGCTAAGGTACACGGTAAATTTGGCTAGGGTGCGTGGTAAATTTGGCTAGGGTACGGGGTAAAATCGGTTAGGATAAGGGCTAAAGTTGACTTCTCCACCCCGAAAAAAGTAAAACGGTTGGACGGACACCTGACCGAAAGAGTTACAAAAAAATTTTTTTTCTAATTCAAATGAATTGGACAAAACCTAACAAACTTCCCTTCATATTAGTAAAATTGAAAGCAATTTAGAAAAATTAAAGGGAAATGAAAAGAATACGACGAAATTCATAAAAATTCAAAGGGGAAATTAAAAAAATTCAAGAGAATTCCAGACTACAAAAGAATTGACAAGAACTCAGGATAAATTAATAAAAATTCAGGGCGAATTCCAAATGAATTCAATTATTAAATCCTTCGAAATCCATTAAAATATTATAAAATTCCGTGAAATTCTATGAAATTTGATATTTTCCGAAATCCTGGAAAATTGATTAAAATACCTGGAGATCTTTTAAAATCGCATAAAATCATTTTCATTTTCGGAAATCATTACACATCTTCCGAAATTCTAAGAAATTCTTTACACTGGAATGAAAATTTGTTCAAATCCCTTAAAATCACTAAAATCATTGGAAATCACTAAAATCTATTTAAAAATGGTAAAATCTTTAAAAATACCCGATAATATTGCAAATAGTTTAAAATATTTTGAAATCCTTTGATATTTTTTAAAGCACTTGAAAAGTCCTTGAGATTTTTTAAAATACCCTGGAATATTTCGAATTCTTTCAAATCTTTTGAAATGCCTTGAAACTTTCTAAAGCACAAGAAAATTCCTTGGAATTTTCAACAAACCCTAAAGGTTTTAAAATCATTTGGAATCCCATCAAATTATTGAAATCTATTAAAAATTCCTCTGAATATATTACAATACCCTAAAATATTTGTAATCCTTTGAAATCTTTTAAAATCCCTTAAAGCTTTTTAAAGCTTTTGAAAATTCCTTGGAATTTAAGAAAAAGCTAAAATCTTTACAATCCCTTCAAATTATTTAAATATATTAAAAATTAGTATAGTATTGAAATAGGTATAGAATTCAATAGTGGTCAACCCATGGGTCAATTTATAAAATTATTTCTATCATTTAATTTTTATTTATTTATTGAATAATATTACAGAAATTCCCTATATTTTGCCATCTTTTCAAAAACACTGTTCAATTGTTTCATTGTAACCTATAGTATCGTTTCAAAGATAAAACATTATTTTTTATGCGCAAATTTGAAACATACCAAATTATGTCCTTGAATAGTTTTTTTTTACCCAACTTCATCTATTATCACTCGTTTTTTTAAATGATACGATTTTCATGAATGATAGATTATTGTATTCAGAAAAAGATTTTCTATAAATTGAGTTCATGCGATCTTGAAAGTAAATAAATTAATATTAAATATAATTATTTTTTTATAATTTTGTTTTTAAAAATAATTTTTTAATTATATTGCAGCCACTAAAAATTTATTTTCAATAATTTGATGAGTTCAAGTTTTAGAAAATCTTTTACCCGAGAAAATAAGATATCATTCAATGAAATCGTAGCATTCTTTTTAATTTGGTAAGAAGCGATAAGGAAAAAGTTCGGTCAAAAATACCGTTTTTGAAAAACACAATTTTTATATATTTTTCAGATTTTTCATGCAAAATAATCTTTTATCTTTGAAACAATGCCATAAATAATAACCTTAAAATTGCTGAAAGTATAAATAAATATTTCTTATCAAAAACTATTGTTGAGTATACAGAATAATTAATAATAATCAGGACTAAATTAACTGCGTTGATCAAAAATTGTAATTTTTATCTTAAGTTATTTAAATTTGATTTTTGAAATTCTATTTTGATCTTATTTCCCTACTTCAACGTATTTTTGGTTCTGAAAATAATATGGATTCAATTTGTAACGTTATTGCAAAACAAAGAAATGATATTCGGATGAAGCAAAAAAAAGTTTCAGAATTTAACCCCGACCACAATCGTGTATTTTCTATAGAAAAATGTTGTGTTGATTTTTAAATTATACAAAACGTGATTAAAAAGATGAATCAGTAGCGTGAAGAGGAAATGGAAGACTTAAAAATAAAGCGATGAGCAAATTTCGATTTTTATTTACACATTATTCTTGCAGAGCTCTATGAGAAAAAATAAGATTTGTTAAAGCAGTCATCAATTGTTTAAACAATTTATTTTTATATAAAATTGAATATTTGTTTTGAATTTGATTACATTTGGAAATTGTTATGTTATTATTGTTATTCATTATGCAGGTCGGAAAAATTCATTATTACGAAGACTTAGTATTGCTTGGCTGACTGTCAAAGTTTTCATAAAATATCTTAATTCTTCGAATTAGACATTTTGACTATTGAGAAATAATATTATTTTTATTGATTATTATAAAATATACTTTTTTAGAATTTCAAAGCTTAATTGATTACTTTTAATGTAAAAAGAATTATAGTTATTTAATCGATTATTCTCAAAGCACTCTTTATGTGCGAAACATTGTTAATTTCGTATATAATTTTGTATTTTTTTTTATATGAGAAATATTAAATGTTACTTGAAATGAAACGAAATTCCGAAAAGATGTAATATAATACTATACCAAGGGGCCTTAAAAACCATAGAACCTAAAATCTAACGGAAAGTCGCAGTAGAAAAGGTCAATTTTAGTCAGCCACACATTGTTTTAGTTACAATCAGTAAAAAATCAATTTTTCATTCAATCATTTTTTTAAATAATTATTCTTTACTATGGAGTATTAATTTTTTTTTAAATTTATTGTTCATAACATTTAATCTGCTAAATTAGTCAAAATATTCATTCGTAAAATTCTCATTAGATAAAAATTTAAAAATATAAACAAAGATGTTATAGTGAAGTACTAAAAATACTTATTGGTTGGAAAATACTTTTGCAATAATAAGTAGAAAAATCGTTTTTCCTTAATCAAATACATTCTAAAAAGTAAAACAATTCAATATTTATTAATTAATTAAATATAGGCGTCAGTATCATATTTCTATGAGTTATCAAATAAAAAAGACTCTTATTTTAGATAGGTTTGATGAAGAAATATAGTAGTCTGAAAGATGCGCCTGCAATGAGCAACCACACACAACTGCATACATCATCCAGTGTCTGTTGCATATCACCAGGCGTATTACTTGTACACACTTGTGAAGAAACTTGTATATTTTCTTTAATTTTCAGAAACATGTCTTTACTTTGCTTCAAAAAATAATCAAATTATTTTTTCCATGCGAAACTTTGAGCCATTTTCCGAAACAGAATGTTTTAATATCCTAAGCAGAAGTTAAATATGTGCACGAATTTTAAACCCTCTGACGTGATCATAAAAACAAAATTAATTTACAACTTTAAAAAATTCTCAAAAAACTGTAATCCTTTTAAATCCCTCAAACATTTATAAAATAACTATAAAAAGCATAAACTATGAAAAATAGAACATGAAATAAAAATTACTTGAATAAATTTAATCATTGCACCTATCTATGCAGTTTATATTTTTTAAATTTTGATCTATTTAAAGTAATCAGTACATATGATTGGACACTTGGGAAGTTTGTTACGTTTGACAATTTGTAAACATCACTACAAGCAATAAACAACATTAGTTAAGCTTCAAAAGTAGTAGGAAATTTGCATTTAAAGAAATTACCAATTAGGCCAAAAAAATAACAATTGGCCGCAATGATATAGAAATTAGCATAGACCAATGCTTGAATTATACATATCTGAAATACGAAATATAGTGACTGACCACACTTCCTACGTTTCTTACTTTGAAAGTAGAGTGATTAGCCTCTTAATTGCATGATTGTCCGAGGTGAACAATTATTCTTTGACATTATATGAACTCATTATTCGTAGACAAAGTGTCAAAAAGTAATTTACATAATCTATAAAAAGTTTCACATTTTTCAATGATTTTTTGCAAAGATGTTAGTCGTTTGCTTTTCAGATATTGTGCCCAATGGCTAATCCTTATCTTTTCGTTTCACTCACGATGACAATGATTGGCCACTTGAAAACTTTTTCAAATTTGACAACTTGTAATCACCACTATAAGCAACAAACAACATTATTTAAGCTTCAGAAGTAGTAGATAATTTGTGTTTAAATAAGTTACTTCCTATTACTGATCGATATATGGGCATAATATTAGGATTATAACACTCCTCGCATGTGTTTTTAATCACTAAATTCAACTAAAATCCAAAATTTCGTAGAAAAATCTATCGCAACTATTAAACCAATAATAATTTTTTATAAGACACTCCTAACCTAATCAAGTTTTTACTCAAATACGTTTCATCCTGCAAAATTTATTAGTGTTTTTATTTGTAAGCTTTTTTTAATTATATATTTAAACGAGGTGGCCAATAATTAGTATATTGTCAGAAAAATTTTGTTATAACTTCAAAAAGATTCCATGATCGATTCGGTAAAAAAGAACAAGTAAACAGGTCGCGAGCATTTTCTCTGTCACTCTTCTTCTCCTAGGGTTATTGAGGGTTATCGTAGCTTATTACGGTTAAGCTTAAGACGAAAATCCAATAAGACCGAAACCTCGTATCGAAGTTTCGCTTGCGGTCGCATAAGTTTTGATGAGGCACATCCACCTGAATACCAAATACCGAGAATTGGGAGAAAAGGAAAGTCTTGGTGCGTTGGCATCGAAATCCCATCGGGACAACCTTCTATCTATGGGCTCTCATTTTTTCCGCCAAGCGCGCGAATCAGATCAACGACCGTGTATTTGATAAGAAAAATCCGCGAGAAACTCTCCAAACAACTGAGCACGAATCGCCACAAGATTGCCTCGTAGACTACATCATTTATTATGATTCTAAACATATTTTCCCTCAGATTTTTCCATACCCCTATGGAAATGTTGGGCAATTCTCAACCATAGAATCCCTTTCGTCTTTCTTCTGGGTAATGACTATGAATCAAATTTGGAACTTTTTATATTTTTTCAAATTAATTGGTGTCTTTTGACTTAATCAAGATATCTCAACGCTTATCCAAAAAGTTGTTTTGAATCATTCCTAAAGTCTAACAGAAAAATGTGAATTTAAACATTGTTCCTTCATGAAAATTCATAATTATAAAATATTTAGTCTTGCATGCTTCAAATTAGTCATTTTTCACATCTGCAGCTTCAAATTACAATTTTAAAATCTAGAATAACAATTGCATCTAAATTGATTTTTTTTATTTACACGTTTTTTTGGATTCATTTAACTTCATACCTAATTATAAGAGCTTCACATTATTAATTGCTTAAATTCGACCTCTTGTGTGTTGAATATTTGAACTTGTTAAATTTTTAAGACAGAACTAGTATAAAAGAAATTTGCCGCAAAAATAACCGGTCAAGTACACTCGAACTCCAAAGATACGAGAATTTCGAGAATTTCGGGGCACACAGGCCTACTACGCGCATGCGCGCGTATGCAATTCGCAATGAACAAACGTCGAATTCAAAGCAGCGCGCGTTCGCGCGCGCCTCACTCTCCCATAGGGTCGGAAAAAATTCCGCTCGCTCCTTTGGACTCGTGACGCTCGTATCTGTGGAGTGCTCGTATATTTGGAGCTCGTAACTTTGGAGTTCGAGTGTATTACAAAATTTTGTTGTATAATTCAGTTCGAGTTATGACGACCAAACTTGAAAAAAAGAAGAGTAAGTCTGTTTTTGGGACCAAAAGGTACAAAATGAAAAAGGGTTTTCATTTTTTTAATCTTCGTAACAATTATTTAATTTTAATGGTTATTTTCTTCCACAACATTTCTTTTAAAAAAAAGATGACGAATTGAAATCAAGCTGGTTAAAACTTTTTTGAGTTTTTATTTCGAAAAGAACAAAATTTCTTCTGCATATGGGCCCAAAAGAAGCATATTAACAAAATAAAACAAAAAATTAGTAGAGTTTCCTTAATGAAGTGAAAAATACTGCATTTTTTTGTAAAATCAATCTCATGCAAAAATTGTCGAATTATATAGAAATCGCCAGTTGATAATATGTGTACGTCCAAATGAAAGGGACCCGATTGTCTCATTTATTTAATGAGTTACGTCCATAAACTACGTTACCAATTTAAAGAGGGGAGGAGGTCACGCCAAAACCTACGGTTGGTAACACTGGGAGAGGGGGGGGGGGAGAGAGTCACTGGAAGTAACGTTACGAACTTAGATAACATTTAGTTTCAATAAAAATGGTACTATTTGGTTAAAAATTTAATTATTTTGTTGAAAATGTAACTATTTTGTTAAAAAGTGAACTTTTCTATTTAAAAATTGAACAATTTGACTGAAAAGTCACGAATTTCGTTTAAAATTTGTCTCTTTTTGGTTGAGGATTAAACTATTTTATTAGAAATTCGTCTTTTGGTAGGAAATTCATCATTTATGATAGAAAAGTAATTCTTCTGGGTTGAAAATGAATTGTTCTTTTTTGTTCAAGATTCAACTCTTCGGGTTAAAAATTCAACTGTCTTCTAAAACTTTTGTTTTTCCGATTTGAAAATTTAACTGTTTTTAGTTGAATTTTAATAATTTTTGTTTGCAAATTTCGACCATTTGGTTGAAAATGCATCGTTGTAGGATGAAAAAAATCAACTATTTTGATAAAGTCATATTTTTTGGTAGAAAAGTCAACAGTTTTGTTAAAATGTCCTTTTGGGTTGAAAAATCATCTTTTATTGTAGAAAAGTCATCTATCTTGGTTGAAAAATTAGCTTCATACGTTGAAAATGAATTTTTTTTGCTTGAAAGTTCAACTATTTGGATGTTATTTTTGGGTTTAAAAATTAATATATTTTGTTGAAAATGCAATATATTTCGACTTGAAATCTTAGGAATTAAATGTGTTTCCTATTGAATTCAATATGCCGTATTTACATTAATTTTATTCAGAAGAATTTACGCCCCTGTTATTTCCCTATTTTCGTGAAAAATCACCCTATTTCCTCGGTTTTAAGAGAATTTTGGGCTACTTTATTTTTCGTGGGGGAGCGAGTAAGATCTACGGCCGTCAACGAGGGGGTAAAAAATAGCACAAATTTGGTAACTTATAGAGAATTTTTCCACTCAAAAAATGTGTAAAAAAATACTATAGGCATCGAAGGAAATTTTGAAATAAACAAATTCTACATTTTATAAAGATTCAAATTACCATAGTAAGTTAAGCGTTAAAAGTAGTAGATGATTCATATTTACAGGAATGAAGAATAATGTCAAAAGCCACAATGAATGACCACAACTACATAGTGATTAGCATAGGCCAATGATTGTATGAAATATGCTAAAATACAGTCATTAACCACATCAGGTTATACGTATTAGTGATTCTGAAAGCACAGTGATTAGCCACTAAATTGTATAATGACTGGCCAGTGCCAAAAACTGTCTTTGACATGATTTCCACTCATTATTTCTAAGATATAGTGGCAAAAAATTCAAACATAGTCTGTAAAACGTTTAAACAAATTTAAATTAATTTTTGCAAAGATATCAGTCATTTGCTTTTCAGCTATTGTGGCCAATCATTATGTTTTTGCATAATTCACGAGGACAATGATTGGCCATCCATCTATCATTATACATGCATCGTTTTAAACTTATAATACTACTATCGCACATCTTTATTGACAATACTCAATTAAAATCCAAAAAATTGTAGTTAAATCTTTCTTAAATATTTAAAAAATTCTAATTTTCAATATTCCATAACATTCTATTAATCTCAACAGCTTTTCGTTTAAATTCCTTACTCATTGAATATCACCTATTTTACTTATGTTAGCATTTGAAAACACTACACAGCACTAACCTATCTTGTCAAATATGCTGCGGAATTGTTTGCTCTTCATCCTGCACTATTTATTAGTAGTTTTATTTGTGAATATGTTTTCATATAAGCATATTTAAACGAGGTGGCCAACCATTGTGGGGTGACCATTGACCAACCATTGTACCGATTACCCTACGGCGTGTTTCTCGGAAGACGGTTCTTCGAAGTTCCAACTTCAGAAGTGCTCCGATGCCTCATTTTTTTTAGCTATGGTGTTCTTTCTGAGCCTAAAATGTTGGAAATTAGCCCAGCAGCTTGCTCCTTTACGTAAATGTGCAGTAATTTGAACTTGTTATTCTTGATATTTACTTTTGACAAAATTAAATAATTTTATGTATTCTTTTCTATTATGAATTTTAAACCTGCTAAATAAATTTAGGGCTTTTGTCACGGATCGCGGATTCTAAAGTCCAAATTTGTTCGCTTGTCGGCAGGAACTTCGCCCGCGGTATTTTCTAGGAATGGTTGGCTTTGAGTGCTAAAATTAATACCAAACCGAATGACTCTGCGTATAATTTAATATAGCCCGTAGGACACGACATAGCTGGCCAAACAAGATAATATTCCAGCCACGTACACTGTTCTGGACCCTAATATACGCACGCGAATGGAACATTAGCTTCGGAAAGGATTACCAACCGCGTTATCTTACATTAATCCTGATTTACAGATTCTAACATAAATTCGACTGCACAAGAATCCTCTAAGTTAACAACGAATTCTAATCGACACTTTACAATAACATTTTCCGCTGTCCTAAAAATTCATTTCGCATTTTCCTTAATATAAAATGCTTAGAGTAGGATATATACTCTTTTACCGGCAAGAATACTTCATTCTGGATTAGGAAATTTATTAATTGCTGAAATTCTCAAAGAATTATTCTAAAAAGGCGTTTGACAAAAAAAAAATATATCCCTCAATAAAAAGCTTCTCAGGGGAGAGTTGGGTAGCCCCAGCCATCGGGTACCCCCTCCCCGAAAAATCATGATTTTTAATAAACTGTACTTTCTGCGGTCATAAATGAGCATTGTTATCTTTTAAACTTGCCCTTGAGCGTTATTTTAAGAATAGAGAATCATGTCTGTTATTAGCTTAAAATAAAATCCGAGTTAAATACTTCTTTTCTAGAAAACAAGTGAGTTTTGTGAAATATGGACCAACCTTATTACAAAATACTTTAAAATCTAAAGAAAATAATATATTGGTTTCAACCGTTTAATAATTTCTCGCATTTTCTTATTTTTAGCAGTTTTATTCTAACATGTCATAGCCGGGTAGCCCTGGCCATTTCGTGCCGGGTACTCATATGCTTCTGGCAATAACTAATAAATGTACCTTTTTGTAAACAGTTTAACCTCCTCTGCTTTCGGTTTATGTTTTGCGAAAATCTTCACTTAGTCAGAAAATGATCAGCATTCTTCACTAATTTGAAAGGATTTTAAGCGATTTTGAAATATTTAGAAAGAAGTCACAGGATTTCAAAGGATTTAAAGATATACCGAAGTATCTTCACGAATTATAAAGCATTTTACGGGATTTTCATGGAATTTCGAAGATCTAAAGGGATTTCAAAAAATGTTAAGGAATTTCAATTAATCTTAAGAGCTTTAAAGGGGCTGCGATGATTTCACGGGATTTCAAAGGACTCTAATAATGTTTAACCCATTTTCAACACGGAAATATCATTTTTTAATAAAAATGTTAATCGTCTACCAAATAGATAAATCTTTTTTCAAATAATTAAATTTTAATAATAATAGTTAAATTTGCCTAAAAATAGTTCCATTAAAGATGAATTTTCTACCATTAAAGATGAATTTTCTACCAAAATAAGAATGTTCAATTAGTTGAATTACACGAGAAAAAAAAACCATTTTTAACAAATTATTTTAATCCTCAAACAAAAAGATGAATTTTCAACAAACAAGATTAAGTTTCTACCCCAAGACAAATTTTCACCAAAATACATGCATTTGCTACCAAATAGTTAAATATTCAACCTACAATGATGAATTTTGAACCAAGAAGATTAATTTTCTACCAAAAAACACATTTTTAACTAGTTTAATTTAACCAAAAAATACGAATTTTTTAAAAAATACATACATTTTCTACCAAATAGATGAATGTTCAATTTATAAAAGAGAAATTTTTAACGAAAAATAGAGCAATCAAATTTTCAGAAAAGAAGATTAATCTTTAAACCAAAAGAACAAATTTGAAAAAAAAAATTTCAACCAAAGAGGTGAATCTTACAAAAAAATTTTTAGCGAAGTAGTTGAACTTTCAACCAAGTAGTTTAATTTTCAATAAAAAAAGGATTAATTTTTAACAAAATAGTTATATTTTCAAGCAAAAAACGAGAAAAGGGGAAGTTTCTTGAAAAGAGGAGAAAATAATTCTTTTTAAAAAACGGGAAAAGTGGGGAATAGGAAAATAAGTGTGAAGTCTGAAATATGAAAGTGCTCTTCAAATTTATTAAGTTATTATTGAATTGCACCATTGCAGTAGTATTTTTCGCGACCCTCTTCCCCCTTCAAATTGCTACCGCATTTTATGGGCGACCCCTTATCTACTGTAGGAAAATATAATGTCAAATAAAAGTCCTCAAATTATAATTTTAAAAGCACCTAAACAGTGAGATAAATATGATCATGCCGATATCGTGACAGACCCATATTTGAGACATCGTAATAACAAAAGTAACAATAATTTTAAACTTTTGCCTCATCAAATCGTTTCATTTATCCTTCAATTAAGGATTCTAGTAGTTTGTTTGCTGAAAAAAAAATTTTCCTGCCAAAAAAGAGGTGACGCCCCTATTCTGCAATTGCACCAAAACAAATAATGACACAGTGTGTATAATATTATAAAAAGTAATTTCAGTAACCAAAAAAGGTTTCAATTACTATATTTAAAACAAATAATTAGAAAGAGTAAACTTCAGTAATAAATGTTTTGCCCCCCCCCCCAGTAAGGATTCGTAACCAAGAAGATTAATTTTATAAGAAAATAGATGAATTTTCAATTCAATTATAATAAATTAACGTTATTTAAATCTTTACCTCACAGTTGCATGCCTGACAGGCGCCCGAAATACGTTTGTCATTTGCCATTTTACACTACCAAAAAAATATTGCGGCTTCGATCGATCCATTTTCCCCCTTTCTCTTCTCACTTCCATTAAAAATATCCTTTCTTATCAGTGTAGTCCCATAAACACGCACTCAGACACTATTATATATTAGTAACACATTAATAAATAAGATTATAAATAAATAAGATTATAAATACACTTATTTATATTGAGCACTAGAAAAATCTGTTTTTCGATACGAAAAACGTCTACATCGCACCCCATTGTCCTCGTGCCGTGAACCGACTTTCGGATCGATCGGTTCGAGCCTCTGAATCACCAGGTGGACACATCTCCCCGATTTTTTAAAAATTCCCACAAGTTTTCTATTTCCCATTGAAAGAACAATTGCCTTTCTCCAGGTGATGACAACATCGAAATTTTCCGGGGAAAAAGACGTTGAATTCGGGGGAAATTTTCCCCCACGTGTTCACGACTGTTTGCTCGATGCACGTGATTTCTGAATGGTGGAGTGAAACCTTTAGGAGTTTCGCGACGCATCCGGGTAACTTAGCTGCAGATAGTACACTAGCGAGTTCTAGACACGACCAGGGGAACACCCCTCTAAAGCCACCGAAAGCCCCCCTGTCCTCAGCCCCTGGCCCCATCAGCGGACTCATTCGATACCATACGCAATGGGGTTCTCCCTTTTTCTACCCTTGTCTTCCTTTCTCTCTCATCGGATCAGCGTCCATCGAGGGTTAACGCGAGTATGACTAAGAAGCAGTCCACGTTACACGATCGGAACCGCCGAACATGATAAGCGTTACGTTTTAGTCGATAATATCGTAAACAAATATTAGAGTAATTGCGATCACAGTAAATCCCGGGATATCATACTGTTGCATATCATTCTAATATCAAATTCAGATCCAAATGATCCACTTTGGCAGGTCCAAAATTAATTTTTATAATATAATATAAAAAATAATCATTAAAATTTATAAAACAAGGAATGTTTTAGGAAATTTTGAATTTCAAGGTAGGAAAAACTTTACAATTTTCCAATATTGGGCTCTACATAAATCTTCATGGCTCTGGAAATTAGCAATTCCAAAAGATTTACAACTTCCTATGACCACCATGATTTTTTCTTAAAAACGTTGAATGTTGAAACAAATACATAAACTTTCAATCAATAAAGATCAATTTTCAACAAAAAATGGAATAATTCAATTTTCAGTTAAAACCATTCATTCTCACCTGAAAACGAATTTTCAACAAAATCGTTGAATTTTGAAACTAAAAGATTAATTCTTAACTGAGAAGATTAATTTTCTACCATAAAATATTAATTTCACAAAAATATATGAATTTTCAACAAAATAGTTAAATTTTCAACCGAACAGATGAATTTTTAACTCAAATTATGTTTTTTCAAACAAAAAATTAATTTTCAACAAAAGACTTCAAATTTCAATTAGGGACTTGAATTTTAAATCAAAAAGTTGATTTTTTAACCAAGAAGATTAATTTTATGCGAAAATAGATAAATCTTCAAGAAAATATATTAATTTTTCACGAAAATTGTAATAGTTAACATACAAAAATTTCTACTTTCAAGCTAAAACAGTTGAATTCCACCAAAAAAGGCGAACTTTCAACGAATTAGTTGAATTCTTAACGAAAACAGATTAATTTGCAATCAAGAAGATTCATTTTCTACAGAAAAAGATGCATTTTCAAAAAAATACATGAATTTTTAACTGAAAAAATTAATTTTCAACAAAAAATGAAATAGTTAAATATTCAGTTAAAAAATCACTTTTCTATAAAAAAAGTTGATATATCAGCAAAAATAGATTTTAATTTTAAATAAAAAACAGTTGCATTTAATATGGTGATTCAATTAATGAATTAATACATGAATTTCCAACCAAATAATTAAATTTTCAACTAAAAAAGATTAACTTTCAACTAAATACTTAAATTTTGAGTTCAAAACTTAATTTTCAACAAAAAATGAAATGGTTACATTTGCAGTTCAAACAATGTTTTTCAATAAAAAAAAACAACAGATTTCAAAACATAGTTCATTTTTGAACAAACAATATTAATTTTCAACTAAGGAGTTCAACTTTCGATTAAATAGTTGAATTTTATACAAAATTGTTGAATTTTCAACCAAAACATTAATTTTCAACCCTGAAGATTAATTTTCTTTGAAAAAATGATTTTTGAATGAAGTAAATTAAATTTGTAACTAATATTATGAATTTTTAACAATCAAAATGAATTTCAACCAAAAAGTTCGAATTTCAACCAAGGACTCGAATTTTCAATTAAAAAGATGAATTTTCAACAAAATACATGAATTTTCGACCCAAAGAAATGAATATTTAATAAGATGTTACAATTTCATTAAAAAAATTAATTTAAATGGGTTTCGATGATTTTACGGGTTTCTAAAGTATTTCAAGGGATTTTAACGTATTTTAAGGACTTTCAAAGGGTTTCTATGATTTCACGGGATTTCAAAGAATTTTAAGAAATTTAAAAAGATTTCAAATTTATATCCACGGATTTTAGAGGATTTCGTATGATTTCAAAAGATTTAGCGGAATTTCAAATTAAGATTTCCGGATATTATAAAGGATTTTAAGGGGTTTCGAGGAAGTTTAATGAATTTTAAAGTGATTTTAATGAATTTTGAAGTGATTGCAAAGATTTCGAGGCATCTCGTAAGAAAAAAAAAAGACATGATTTTTGAATCAAAACACGCACATTAGCCTAAGCTGTACCTTTTTAGTCAACAAATTTGACGAAAAATAAAATGCACAATCGGACATGACTTAGAGGTCCTCTATTTGAGTGTTGTCCTTTTTATTGATTCTCTGTTGTTTCCATTTTCTCAATGTCTTGAAAATGCATATATTACATTTTTATACATATAGTTTTACCCCCTTTTACATTATCATCAACATGCATCATTCAATGAATATTTTTTAACTCATTTCTCAAGAAAATAATAATTCTATCTTACTTGTTTAACATTTCCCTATAGGAATTTGACATACGGGGGTGCTAAATAAAAAATACAATAAGTAAACTTCAAAAAGTTACTTATTATAAAAAAATGTAAAATAAGTAAGAAAAAATGATTAATTTCCTTAAAAATGAGTTTAAAAATTTTTTATTAAATTATTTACAACGATGGCGATATAAAAGAGGATAAGTTCAGATGTATACAAATTTAATATATGGCATTTTCAAGATATTCAGAATTAATTTGTTGACAAAAATGGTACAACTTAGGCTAGTGTGCGTATTCAGATTAGAAAATCATGTTTTTTCAATCACCCTAATGTGTATAATAAAATGAAAAGTAATTTCAGTAGCCAAAACAGGTGTTTATTAGCGTATTTAAAAAATAATAATTAAATACAGGAAACTTGCGAAAAAAATGGTTTGCCCCCCTCCACCGAAAAATCCTTTCGTAATTAATCAAAATAGTGTTAGGGGAGGTGGGGCTTGATGAACATAGTTTATGGTTTATGGGCTCTAAATGACAGTCAAATATGGAAATATAAAGGTGTCAAATGCTTAATTACATTTCAGGATTATTAGATTAATAATTCTTGGTTGATTAAATAAATAAAGTTTGCCACTTCAAAAACTAACGTGCAAATTAAAAAGCTGAAAAAAATGAATCTTTTCAACTTGAAATTTAAACATTCACAATTGAAAAACCTAAGCGGTGCTAAGTCCATTTTTCGGTAAAATTGATTTTTCTTAAAAACTCATACTTTCTCGCTTTTCACAACTATTTCTGAGAAAAAATTATGTTTTCAAATATTTTATTTTTTGTAGCAATTCGACGTTCATTATAGGGGTTTTATAAGAATTTAACATTTGGTGTTTTATTATAAAAATTTAGAAATATTGTAGATACCAATACTGGAAATGTTTATTTTCTTCTATTAATAAAAAATTCGGTTATAAAAGGAATAATTAATTAAAAAATCTAATAATTATATTACTTTCAATAAGAATTGAATCTTACTCAAATAATTAGCTGTCCATATCAAAAGCATTTAAATCCTGAACAATCTTTTCAGGCTATGTATTTCCTTCCAGAAAAATATGCCAGATTTTAATTGTCTGTTATGGCATATTTTATCGTGAACATAATTTCTTTGTCAGCGGGATTCTAAAGAATTCCACAAAATTCTAGGTTAATTCCAACAAGTTTAAAAATTCGTCTCCGAGAAAATATGCCGAGATAGAAAATGAAAGGGTGAACTCTGTGACAGAAGTTTATGTCTCATTTCTATATCTACCCCCCCCCCCGCCCCTAAACACAAACACACACAGGAAGCTTGGAAAGTGCGACGAGTGTGACCGAACTCGAGCTTAGATTATAAAAAATTCCAAAAAATTTGTGATAAATTCCAAAAAATTCGAAATTAATTGATTAATTCCAACTAGTTAAAAAATTCATCTCCGGCAGAAACCAGGCTGAATTAGAAAATTATTGATTATTTCTTCACCCAGCATATATTTTCTCTAATCTTAGATAATTTCAATATTAATGAATTTCAGTGTGTAATTTTACAGAAAATTAATAAAATAATTCGATAAATTCGAAAAAATATATATCGAGGCCTCCATTTAATATGAGTCTATGTGCTGACAGCGCCGTGTATGAGACTATGCTCTGTGTGTAAGCATAGGGAATAGTCTCACACAGGGCGCTGTCAGCAAATAGACTCATATTGAATGGAGGCGTCAATATTTTCTTTAATACTTCAGAGATAACGTTAAGCCATGATATTATAGGATTTATAATATCATTCATGATATTATAGGATTTATCTATTGAAGAAACTTGGTGTAATTTTTAGGATCATTATAGGTATGAACACTACCATGAATTGACATTCGAACCCACAGCAGCCTTAATATTCTGAGACCTTCCATGAAAACTGAAATTCATTTCACAAATTTAAATCTTCAAAATTAGTCATTAATTCTCCCTGGAGTGAAAAGCAAACACAAACTGTTCTTAATTATAAAACCATTAATGTATGTATGTATGTATGTATGTATGTATGTATGTATGTATGTATGTATGTATGTATGTATGTATGT
>JAABKJ010004330.1:0-24523 GCA_011634705.1 Andricus grossulariae
ACAGATTTATTCGAGTTATTCTTATTTTTCACTGCAATATAAAGGCTAATTTATAATGATCAAATAAAATTCAATGACATTAATATTTAAGAAAAGTGATGACGGAGAAACTTTCAATTTATAAAAATTAACCGAAAAAAATACGAAAAGTAAGCTGCAGTCGTTCAAAATGAGACCGAACAGAAGGCAGGTAAAAACGACATTCTCGTATGGCGACTGTATCAATTAAATTTGAATTAGACATAAATGTTCAGTCAATGTACGTGTTTTTTCGCTAAAAGTACTTTATTCAAACAAAATTTTACCGCTTATCTGGTTTCGTTAGCTCGTTTTAAAAAAGTGTAATTTTTTTTTTAATATTGCGTAAAACCAGACCATTTTCTGACCTTAAAAAATTATGTAGCTGTCTAAAAATAAAATAGAGACACCGGATAAGCGGGAAAACTTTGTTTAAATAAAGTTCTTTGACCCAAAAAATTAATGTAGAGATTCGCTGATACGTAACTTTGGAAAAGTATTTGAAAACCGCTTCAGTTACGGAATATAATGAAAAAAGGTATAAAAAACCTTTAAACCAGTTTTATATTGACAGAGCTCGACGAAATATTTCCATTTTTGCCCAAAAATGAAATCTCCGACGCTACTAAATTGCCGATCTGGAAATAAAATTCCCGAAATTATAGAATTGTCGATGTATAAAAATCCCGAATTGGAAAATTCCCGAATTATGGAATTCACGAATTCAAACATAGCAAAAATCGTTTTTCGATCAATATTCTTTATTTATTAAAAATATAATAATCAAATACTTTTACCAAAGAAGCTTTTTTAACGTTTAAAGTTTAAAAAAATTATTGTTCGAATTCAAAAGAACAATACTTGTATACAAATTGTATTAAAAAATAAATTAAAAAACATGTGAGCTTCGGATGAAACAAAAAACTTCTCCCTAAATTTTCTTCAAACCTCATAACATTTTTCAAACAAACTTTTCAGCACCGATTTATATCGATATTCATTTTTTTTAAATAAAAATTCGATTTTTAAGAACGGTTTTCGTAGTTTTTTAAATACCATGCACATTTTCAAAGAAAACTTTTCTTCCAGAAATATATATATTTCAAAACTATTGTTCTTTTAAATTGAAACAATAATTTTAAAAAACCTTAAACATAAAAATATGTCTTGGATAAAAGCATTTGATTATTGTATTTTTAATAAATAAATAATATTTTGTGAGCAACAATTTTTTAATTGTTTAAATTCATGAATTTTTTAGTTCGAATATTTTATAACTCGGCAATTTTCTGTCGAGAATTTTCAAAATGGGTAATATTAGATACGGTCGACAACTTTATTATTCGTGAATTTTTCAATTTGGGAGTTTTATATTTCTTCACTTTCATAATTTCGGGAATTTTGCAATTCGATAATTTTACAGTGCCGGAAATGTTATTTTTCAGAATTTTTCAGTTGTCTCTTCCGAAAAATAAAATTCCCGTGACTGAAAAAATTCCCGAAATTATAAAATTCCCCAATTGGAAAATTCTCGACAATTTAAAATATTACCGAATTTGAAAATTCCTGACAGAAAAGTTTCGATTTATAAAATATCCGAACCAGAAAAGTCCCGAATTTAAACAATTGAAAAAATTGTTTGTTAACAAATATTTTTAAAAATAAAATAAATAAATATCTATATCCGAGAAACAATTTGTTGAATTGAAAAAAAATAAATGAAAAGAAACTTCGAGATAAAGCAGTGCTGAGATGAATCCTGGAAGGTTTGTTTTGTTTGAAGCGCATGTGTTTTTAAATTTATTTTTTTATAACATTTTTATACAATTATTGTTATTTTAAATTCAAACAATTATTATTATTATATCATTAAGCCGTTTCCCTTTCAGGGTAGGCGTGAATTGCTCGATTGGAAAGTAGTAATGTGTGGATGGGTATATAGGTATAGGGTAGATAGGCATATAGGTGTAAGGTATAGATATTTTAGATTGATCTAGAATTCTCGTGCTATTTATTTAAATAACACCCGCAACACTGCTCCGACCTAGGTTGCTGATGAATCTCTCTAACGATCACCCCACATAGAGAGCCTCACAAAATTGTTATGTGTGGTTCCCCACTTGGACCCATTAGTATCCAAGGTCTTTGTTTCAGGCGTCATTCACTCTACACACATTCTTTTATAAACTATTTGTCGCCACACTTTTCTGTCCTGGCATACTACTCTAGCTTCCTTCACGTCCATGCACTTTTTCATGCAAGCTCTCGTGTTTTTATGGCTTCTTTGTCTCTTCGGATTAATGTCTCATTCACAGATTCTAAACATTTTTTCTGCGGTCTACCTCTGGGCATTCTGCCATTTATTGTACCTTTGTACACCTGATTGGTCAGTCGTTCTTCTTTCATTAGTATATTATACGCCGAGGTGTATAATGAGGGACTTTACGCGACGAGTGGCACTGCTCGCAGGACGATCGAAACTGAGGCGAAGCGTGAAGACCCGAATTGTGCGCATTGGCGCATAAACTATTTTATGTGAAGACGCTGCATTTACAAGTTTCGTTGCGACAGCGTAGAGTATCGTAATGTTGTAGATTACGATACAGCGGAGTGTAATGTGAAGAGTGATCGTCCGATGTATCGTAATGTACAACATTACGATACTCTACGCTGTCGCATAAAAACGCGTTTATGCACCGGAGTTATGTAAAGTTACTTTATTCCACTCCTCGGGAGCCGGACTACAGGTGTATTATTCCGGACTTCAAGTGTAATATTTCGGACTACAAGTGGATTATTCCGGACTACAAGTGGATTATTCTGGACAACAAGTGGATTATTCTGGTCTACAACTGGATTAATTTGGACTACAAGTGGATTAATCTAGAATACAAGTGGATTAATCTGGACTACAAGTAGTTTAATCTGGATTGCAAGTGGATTACCCTGGATAACAAGTGGATTAACCTGGATAACAAGTGTATTAATTTGGATTGCAAGTGGATTTATCTGTATTACAAGTGAATTAGGCTGGATTACAAGTCGATTAATCTAGACTAAAAGTGGATTATTCTGGACTACAAGTGGATTAATCTGGACTACAATCAGTTTAATTTGAATTGTAAGTGGATTAATCTGGATAACAAGTGGATTAATTTGAATTACAAGTAGAATTATCTGGTTGACAAGTGGATTATTCTGGATTACAAGTGAATTAAACTGGATTACGAGTGGATTAACTGGATTACAAGTGGATTCTCGGGATTACAAGTGGATTAATCCTTGTTACAGGTGGATCAATCCTGATTACAACTGGATGAAAGCGGATTACAAGTGGATTAGTTTAAATTATAACCGGAAAACATCATATTACAACTGGATTAGTTAGTGGATTACTCCGAATTACTTGAAATACGCTGGATTCCAAGTGGATTACTTCGGAATACCATGGATTACTCGGAATACCATGGATTACTCGGATTACAACGGATCACCAATTCGCATTACCAAGCAGTCCAGCGCATTGCCAGAGTTGTTTCCCCCTCTCTCCCTAATAAAACCAAAATTTTTTTGTAAAGGGTTGTGCACATAATACGTATCGCGTTTTTCTTTTGTTTATATCGTTATATCCCTTTTGGCTTCATGGAAATTTTAGTCTCGTCTTTATTTAAACAAAAGAAAAACGCGTTACGTATTATGTGCACGACCCCTAAATACACATAATTAATAATAATATCCAATATTAATATTAATAATTATTTATCAACAGTCCGCTTCGAAAATCGAATTCGTCAGACTCGATGTGAAATGTATTGTGCCCATGTATTTCAGCAGGGAGTAAGAGGTTATAACTGCTTTCGCCACATACTCTACTTTCATTAATAATAAAACATTAAATTAGTGTTGAAAACGCCTGGAGTATTTTTTTTCGTTACATTTCACTTTCCAGAATTATTATGTTATATAATTTTTATTTTACAATGTTCATACTGTTTAAATAAACGGCAGTCCCTTGTAATGTAAGCTTCACCTTAAAAAATACACGCATCAAAATCACATTTCAATCATAATTTATAGGGTATTTAAATCAAAGCGGTACATCATACCCCCCTCTCCCCTGTTACGTTATTTTTCAGTATTTTTTTGTGTGTGTAAATTTATCAATTTTTTACCTGTATAAGTACTTTATAATGAATTAAGCATGTATTTAACATTAAAAAATGTAATAAAACTTGGTACCCAACTTACCTTTTAAATAAGGTGATTTCTAATTTGAACTGAGATTTAGTTTCAAAAGTTGTTAAGAATTTTCGATTCTGCAAACAGGCTCTGATAACTGTGTTTTGTGTCAAAAGAAAGTACCTGATTAGATGCTGGGCTTGGTGGGTTTTGAAGTGCTGGAATCGAAGTTAATCAATATTTACCATTGTGAATGTGCCAAAATAGTCTTATAACGTCGATCTCATTAAAAGGAGGTTTTCTGTGAGAAAATCGGCCCATTCAATGAGATCTACGTAATTTCTATACAGTATCAAAATTTCTTGTGGAAATCTCGAATATTCTTACATTTCTTCTAGCAATTTGCCTTGTTGAAAGAACATGAGATACATTAAGATGTTTATATCTTGTCGTTCGTCATGCAGCATTGTAAGAAGAAAATTTTTTGGATCAGACCGTAGAAAAAGTTATCCAAAATAATGGATTTTTCGCTCATTCCAAACATTTGCTTCTTGCCGTGCTGAATTATGAAAGGTTAAATATCAGAGCATGTTTCCAGAATCGCAAAATCCTACCAATTTTTTAAACTAAATCTCAGTTCAAATTGAAAGTCACCTTATTCAAGAGGTAAGCTTGTTTCCAGATTTTATAAAAAAAATGTATTATAAAGTACTTGTAAAAGTAAAAAATGTATATAATTGCAAAAAGGAGACTGACAATGTATAGGCGTGAATCTGGTATTACTAGGAAAAATCTTCAGTTCATTCAAAACAAGAAAAAAATGATCTTGCTTCAAAGGAACGAGAAGTATGCGGCTTTTCGTACTTTTTACCATGACTCATTACTTTAACATTAATGCGAGAACATGAGATAAAGTTCCTAGATAAGCAACAACAATTCAACGTCGGAAAGATCGTCGAGAAGATGACGTCGATACAATTGGACCGTGTCAAATTGGACAGGCTATTCGCCGTTTAACTACAAGACATAAGCGATTACATGTAATAAATATATCAAGCCAGCCTGGAAACCCGCTAGGATAAGTACACAGAAACTAGATAGGGCCATTATGTATTTATAAACGTTCTAGCTAGGTTAACAGTTGACACGACATAATCAACACATTTTAACCTGTTGTCCTGCACCCAACGCTCGCCTAAGTACACATCAATTTGTAGCACAATCATAAAGAATAAAGTTTTAAAACAAAAAAAAACATAAGATAAATTTTTATGGGTAGTTAGGTTTCTGGTGGGAGGGTTGAGTGAGTGGGCTTGGGTGTGTGCATGGGTTTGAATTGTTTGGTAAGGGAGTTCGATGGTGCGTTTTGGTTGTTGATGAATGGATGTTGGTGTTTGTGTGGGTTGGGTGCGTGCGTGAGTTTGTTTTAGAGTGGGTGGGTTTTTGGGGTAGGTGGTTGTGTGGATTTTTGGTGGCTTGAGTGAGTGAGGGGTTTTTGGGTGGGTTTGGCTTGGGTCTGCGTGAGTGTGTGTGTTACAGATCATGTTTTCTTCACAGTGTCTGTGTCTGAAGAATGGGGAACACAAAAATTGGTAATAAACGCCCGTTTGTATCGCGAACGGAGTGAAAGAAGAATCAGCTGTTAGGAACTTGTGGATTTAGCTGTACTTCCTACGAAACATCAGCGCACGTCTCTGATCGTAAAACGAATCTCTGGTGTAAGAAAAGCTGATGAATGAAGCGGAACGTCTCGGAAGACTGCATGACCATTCAGCCAGCCAGGATCCAGATATCATGCTTAGGTTGTAAAACCAGTTTCTCGTCGTCTGCTCGAATACAGCCATCCTGGCTAAAACTTGTCCACACACTTTTTAACAAAATCTCATGCTTAAAAGCGAGTTTAAATGTCTCCAGTAGATTGTAGCTGAAGCGTCCCCAAGACCATGAAAATTACCTGCTATACAGAATCAGAAGAATGCCGATCGACCCTCAAAATACGAGGCGCCATGGAGAGATAATGAATTAATAGATGATATGATAACTTTTTCTCGAAGGAAAAGGTCAGGGTTTTTAAGAGATTTTACGGTTTTAGATTATGGGTATCTTCAACCGGGGTAAATAATAATATGGATCAATGGTATTACTCGCTAGAAAATTCTTTTTTTCTTTCATTACGATTTTACAGTTTATCCGAAGAATATTGTTACTAAAATGTTCAGAGAGTCGATTCATATTTAACCCAAAATGATCCATAATTACCCCGGTTTATTGATTACCTGATTTCTGTAATATTAGATAACGAATAGGAAAATAACTACTGGATACTTTAAAGAGTTTCATGAAATTCAATATTCTATATATAACAACAAACCCCCAAATTATTAATATATTAATTTTTGTTTCGTTGTTGAAAAAACCCATGACTAGGAATTTGAGTAGGATTGTACGATTCTGCAAAAAATATAAATTTGCTCACGTGCTTTTTGCAAAAAAGAGGCTAAGTTTTAGAAGATGAAAGTATGAACGACCTGCCCGAAAGAACCATCAGTGCTAACGAACTGGTGCGGCATAACGGAGAGCAAAAAAGAAAAAGAATTCCGAATCTTAAAACTGGCTTAAACCGGTTTGGCGAGACAGTTCATATTTGAAAGAAGAAGCACGATTTTTGAACTTTCTTTAATTTGGGATAAAACTTCACTGCACTCATTTTTCTTTTCGCCGAATTGAGTTCGAAAATTTTGCTGTAGTTATCAAAGCATCAAATTTGGCGATAATGTTCCTTTGGCATTGGAAAACTTTTTATAAGGGGTGCCCACAATTTTTTTAGAATTTTTTTTTTAAATGCTGTATTTTTCAATTAATCAGAATATTTAACTAAAAAGTATTATATGGAGCAAATTTGCCGTCTTTATAAAGAATTACGTTTAATTAATAAACATTATAGGAGGAATGAAATAATTTGTTGTTACAATGTATATTTTTCTTGATTTAAATAATAATTTGAAGTATTTTATCTACTTCAGTCATGTCTACAATTTTCTTATATTCATTAATTACTACTGTTTCATTGATAAGATTTTAATTATATACATTTTTTTTTAATTCATGTTTAAACAGATAATAAATAAGTTCATATTTACTCAGTAAAATTTAGAAACTGCGTAAAATGTGAAATATTAGGTCTATAAAATTATACAAAATAATGGAGGAATAATGACTTGGCTTTAGACACTAAAGTTTATTAATAAATGATATAAAATGGCTCTCTGGCAGTGAAAAGTTTCTTTGATTTAAAGAAATATTTCTATTGCCTTTCTGGGTTTGATTTAAAGAAGTTTGTTTTTGTTTCGATAAAAAATTTTCTTTAATCTCAACAAATATTTACTTCAAGGAATTATATAATTTTTTCATTCTCATCATTTATATGGAATGTCTTAGATTCCATGTGATTTTGGACTTATCCAGTTTTCGAAAATTCTCGAGGGTTTAAGACCCCCTGACTCAGAAAAAATGGTTATTACAAAATATCTGTCTGTCGGTCTGTCTGTCTGCCTGTTGTCTGATTATATCAATATTATAATATAAATTTATTGAAATGATACATTTTTCAGGATAACTGAGAATAAAATATAATGCAAAATAAAAAACAAATCTTAAAGTAATCATAATAAATAGATGTTGTACTTTATCTTGCAATATATGAATAATCAATCTCAGGTCGAGATAAAGAAATAAATGTAATATACGTTTGATATACTAGTTTTGAACATAATGTAGAAAATTTGAGATGTTGGACAAACTTGAGTGCAAAGCACAAGATACGAGTTGAGAATGTGTTCGTTAAGGCCGAAGCAGCCTTAACGAAAGAGAATTCACAATCACCAAATTACTGTTGTCGATGCTTCGACCTTTAATTTTAAATGGTCTGTGCACAACTGTGTGGAAAAATTAAAGAACGAGCGCGAAACGCGAGTCAAATACGAGCCGCGCGCGTAGCGCGCGATGAGAATATACCCGCTCAGCGGGCAGATTTTTTTCAGTATAATATCTTTAAATCAAAAATCTGTATCTCGAAAGTAAAGAAATCTTATTAAAGAAATTAAAAAAAAATGATTTTGAACAAAAGATTTCCTGAATTTCTTTTAGTATAATTTCTTTGAGTCAAAAGCATAGTTCTTTAATGTAAAGAAAACTCATTAAAGAAATAATTTCATAAAAGAAAACGAACTACCTCATTCTTTGCGATCAAATAAATTGTTCCTTTATTTTAAAGTATTTGTGTGTTAAATTAAAAAATGATTTTAAGCAACAGATTTTTAAAATTTCTTTTTGTTTTTAAAATAATACTTGCTTCAAGGCTTAGAAAATCCATTAAAGAAATAATTTATTAAAACGAAAAAAGCAAGCCCTATTTATCGTTAAGGCCAATATTTTTCTCGGTGAATTATGGGATTTTTTTGATGACAATCAATTTTTTTCCTCAGGTGTACAAAGGACTCGACATCATTACGGCGAAAGTGACGAAGGAAGAAAGACTCCAAGCGGTACATCATTTAATAGACGTAGTCGATCCATTGGTCAATTTTACAGTCGTTGACTTTAGGAATCGAGCTCTATCTATCGTATCCTTTCACTGCTTAAATTTAATATAACTAGCATGTCTGTTTCTTTACGTCCTTGGAATATGTCTTGTGCCAAACCTGTTTTTTTAAACGATTTTTTTCGATACATATCTTCAGTGTTCCAATGCTAGACATTCTTTACATTCTTAATCTTCTTTTCACCATTGGCTCGGCTCCACCCAAAAAAAGACTCCTTGATTCAAAGAAAATTTCTTTAAATCAAAGGAAAATATTCATCGGCTCTCACTCAAAGTAATTTTGTTTAATTAAAAGAGAAATTTATTTGCTTCGGAGAAATGATTTTTGTTCTAATGAAAAATTTTCTTTGATTAAACATTATTTTCTTCATTTTGAAGTTATATTCAGTTAATTGAACATAATTATATTAAAGAAACAGTTTCTTTAATTTAATATTATATAATAGGAGACTAATATCTAGATTTAAAAATAGCTCTAAAAGAAGGTTTTGTTTAAATAAATAACAATTGTTGGCAATTTGTAAATTACTATTGCGAAAATTCATTTTGCAAGACATTTTTAGTTGATTCCGTAAAGAAAAACGAGCTTAATCATTGAAAGAAAGTAAAATTGTTCATTTTATATAAAAATCGTTTAAATAAATAACAATTGTTATCAATTTGCAAATTATCACTGCAAAAAGTAATTGGAAAAACATTTTTGGTTGATTCCGCAAAAAAAATTGAGCCTATTCACTGGGAAAAAAGTAAAATTGTGCACTTTTATAAAAGTTGTTTAAATAATAACAATTATTGTCAATTTTTAAAGTATCATTGCAAAAAGTCTCCGAAAAGGTATATTTAGTTAATTTCGTAAGAAAATGCAGCCTACTCATTGAAAAATAGTCAAACTGTGAGTTTATTTGCAAAAATTGTTTGGATAAGTAAGAATTGTGGTCAGTTTGAAAAGTACCATTGCGAAATGTCATTGGCAAGAAATTTTTAGTTGATTCCGTAAAGAAAAACGAGCTTATTTATTGAAAGAAAGTGAAATTGTTTATTTTTTATAAAAATCGTTTACATAAATAACAATTGTTATCAATTTGCAAATTATCATAGCAAAAAGTCATTGAAAAGACGTTTCTAGTTGATTTCTTAAATATCATGGAGCTCATTCATTGAAATAATATAAAATTGTGCATCTGTTTGTTAAGATTATGTAAATAATGAACCGTTATAGTCAATTAGATAAGTATCATAGCAAAGACTCATCGGAACGATATTTTTATTTCATTTCCTTAACAATAATAGAAGTTATTCATTGAAAAATAGAGAAGCTAAGAATTTTGTTATAAAATGTTTTAAACATTTCCAAATCTCACATATTTTTGATTAATTCTAATTGAGCATTAATTTGTCTCTCATATTATTAAAAAACCATAGAATTCAATGAGCGAAAAATTGCGAATCCCGAAAGATTAGATTTGCTCTTTAATTTATTTATAACATTATATCATACAGAGAAAAGTCTCTGAATCTGATTTCCTCGACTAATAATTGCGACGCAACTACTATTTTTCTTCGGGTAAGAATCTGAAAAATACTATTTAGATTAATGTAAACAGAATAAAATTGTGTATGTATGTACTTTAGGTAAGTACGTCGCGTCGCGTCGCGTCGCGTCACATTTATTCAAAGTGTTGAGTAGCATTTCAACGAAAGAACGAAAGAACGACGAACGAAGGAACGAATGATTATTATTCTGACTACTGCAGTGAAATACGATCGGGATCTTAAATTTGCTATACATACTACTTAAATAAAAGTGCTGAGGTCAACTGTAAAGTTTCTGCATATCTTAATTAAATATACCTGTCGCACTTGTCGTAATTAAACTTTGCAATTAAAATCAGTCCAAAATTTAAGTCATTACTAATATTTCTATTGCGATTTGCGTCAGATAAAAATAAAATACAAATTATAAGTTAAAAATGCAATATTTTTATCAAACTAATTGCGCTTCCCCCTTTTAGGGTTTCGTAGCCTCTGGCAGAAATCCTTATAGTTTTGGCCGGGTGTCTGTCCGTCGTACACTTTTTTTCCAAGCAGGGGAAGTGAGGGGAAATTGTGGGAAGGAAAGTAGGGAGCCAGGGGATGTGAGGGGTTTAGGAGTCGGGATAATACGGGAAAATAAGGGGAGAGAAAGTAGGGGATGTGAGAGAAAATGAGTGGAGGGAAAGTAGGGGAAATGAGGGGCGGTAGAGTAGGGGTAATGGGGAGGGGGCAAGTGAGGGGCAGTGAGAAAAAAGTATGGGAGGGGAGCCTGGGAAAATTGGTGGAGAGCAAGTATGTGAAGTAGAGAAGATTAGGGGACATTGGGGGTTGGGAAGTTAGGGAAGGAGAACTGGGGCAAGTGAGGGGAAGTAAAGTAGGGGTAATGAGGGGTGGGGAAGTGAGGGAAGTCAAGGGTGTAGAACTGGTGGAAGTGAGGGCCAAATGATGGAGGGGAAGTAGGAGAAGTGATTATGAGTGAGAGGAAGTGGAGGAAATTACTATAAATAAATCAGTAGATGAATTTTAAACAAAATGATGATTTGTAAACGAAAAATATAATAGCAGATAATAAAATGAAACATTTTTAATTTTAAACCAAAAAGATTTGAATTTATCCAAAAAGACAAATATTCAATAAAATACTTGAATCCTCAGCCAAAAAAGATTTTGATTTTAAACCAAAGATTTTCCGCCCAGAATAAAAAAAAATTAGGCAAATTATAATTTGAAGGGAAAAAATAAATTAGATTACCAAATAAAAATTTCGAATAACAATTTTTTTTAAAATTGTCTTTGTGTATTTGCTTCAAGGTTATACAAGTATAATTTTCCTAGGTTTTTCGACAACATTCAAAAAGATTTTTGATGCTTGCAGATATGTCAAAAAAGTATCTAGAAAATATTTGAGAATGTTTTTATTTTACAGGATTTTACAAAACTGTAGAAAAGATTTGAGTAATTTAAAAGATATTTAAGACATTTCGCCGCTTGGAAAAAATATCAAAAAATAGTTTATTATTGTTCGGAAATTGTTCAAAGTTTTAAAATATTTTTAATCTCTTCAAAATTCCGAAAATTCCTAAATACCTTTTAAACTGACTCGATTTATTCCTAAAATGATAGTTAAAAATATTTTGTTTTTATTGAAAATTTAACTATTCCATTTTTGGTATTTTTAAAAATTGGACCTTGTATATGTTTAAGGGAATATGGAATTACTTTTTGAATTTTGTAGTTTAAAAAATGTATTCTAACTAACTTTGGCTAATTGGATTCTGTTTTATGTTTCTTGAACTGGCAAAATTAAATTTGTTATTTCAAATTGCTCGAGACCTCTGTTTCATTGATTACACTGTTAGAAGTAAGTTCATGAAAATGTTAGTGAAGCTTTTTACACTACGGTTAGTGAAAAACTCATTGAAATTTCATGCAACACTGAAATTTAAACAGCCTTATTGAAATGTCAAAGTAAGTTTCGTAACTATTTTAAGAGATAGTGCATTGCATTTTTTGTAAATGTTCATCAATATCCTATGGATAGTCAATGTAAATAGTGAAAGTTTTCTAAGAACATTTCTCTGAAATCAAAATACTTCTTTCGAAATGACAAAGTAAGACCAATTTTGTACATGTAATTGCAAAAAATGTATTAATCGACAGAAAAATATATCACATACAAAGCTTCTGAATTTAATTTCACGAATTATTTTTAAATTTCGTTCATATTTTCATTTAGGTTTATTAAATTTAATAAAAAATGTTACTTCATTTTCAGTGCATGTTTATAAAATGTACGTAAACCACAGTGAAATTCATTCAGCTACCAATAATATTTTATGTACAAGCAATTGAAACAGGTTTCAGAGTCAATTTTATGAAATTTCAATCATTTTTGCTTCAAAATTAAGTTTCGTGTCACTGAAAATTAATGAATATGGTCTAAAATTAATTTTCAAAGCCAAATTTATGAAATTTCAGTGACATAAATCGTTGAAAACTGACTGAAATTTCAGGAAATTTTGTAACAGAGTATTAGTATTCAGCGTAGTATTTAGATAACCTTACGTTTCTCGTGAACCTGAAGTTTGGAGACTGTTTTAAGGCAAAACAAATTAAAACGCGATCCAATCACGAAAACGGGGGTTTCCACAACAATAGTTTGGAGATATTAATCAAAAATAGCACTTACTAGTAATTGGATTATATAGGATTATTCTAGATAATAGATAGGTACTGTAAAACAGAACAATTTTGTATCTACATTAATTTTATATTTTAATTTATAAATTGTGTGAAGACGAAAAACTAAGAATCGCGCGTTTTCTAGTTTTCATTAAATTTTGTCCTGAATATTTCTTAACCTAGAATCTCAGATTGACAATTTGATTAGCAAGAAACAAATACCTGTGATTGTGGGTGGTACCAATTATTACATAGAATCACTTCTATGGCAAATTCTCATTGAAGATCCCAGTGCAAATAAAGCGAGTGAAAATCAGACCAGTGAACAAAATCCAGCTTCCGTTGAAAATACAGAAAAGCCTGAAGAAGACAAAAAAGAAGAAGAGAAAGAAAAAGAAAAAGAAAAAGAAAAAGAAAAAGAAAAAGAAAAAGAAAAAGAAAGAGAAAGAGAAGAAAGCGATGAGGAACTCTTGATAAAAAAACCAAGACTGGAATTACCTCAGACGAATGAAGAACTGCATGCGAAATTGACACAGGTCGATCCGGATATGGCACGCAGACTGCACCCGAATAACCGACGAAAGGTGATACGGTGAGTTAAATAATTTTATTTTATTTATTTTTTTTTTAATTGCAAGCCTTTTTTATTTTTTTACTAATTTTTGATTCTCATTTGTTAAAAAAAACCGCGAGGTTAAAAAACAGTACAAAAAGCAATTTCCCGCCTTTCTTCAATGTTCATTAATCATTTTTTTCCATTGGATTGCTCTCTAATAATACTACAACCTCTTTGACTAAACAAGTGATTTTTCAAAAAAAGTTGTTCAATTTTCAACCAAGTAGTTTAATATTCAGACAAAAAGAAGAATTCAAACAACATTAATTTAATAGTTGACATTAAAATTAAACAAGATTTTAATTTTTAATAAAAAAGAGTTGAGCTTATTCAAAAAGACGCATTTTCAACAAAATATTTGAGTCCTTAACAAAAATAAAAATGATTAATTTTCCACCAGTTGTATTTTTGATCAAAAATCTAATTTTGTACAAAAAAGGTACATTTTTGAACCCGAAAATATAAATTTTCAACATAAAAGTTAATTTTCAACCAAATAGTTGGATTTTCAAGCAAATAAATGAATCTACTACGAAGAAGATTGATTCTCTGCCAAAAAGACGAATTTTCAATCAAAATTATGAATCTTCAACCGAACAAGTGATGCTTTGACAAAGCTGTTTACGTGACACTAAGTAGTAGAATTTTCAATAAAACAGATAACATCTGAACACAAAATTTAATAGTGAATAAAGCTAAAAAAATTTAATTTTAAATTAAAAAGAGTTGAATTTATACAATTTTCAACAAAATAGTTGAGCCCTCAACCAAATAGTTGAATTTCCATCCAAATACATGAATTTTCTACCAAAAAGATGAATTTTCAACGAATAATATAATTGTTGATATTATAACTAAAAAATATTTTAATTCTAAATCAAAAAGAATTGAATTTATGCAAAAAGACGAATGTTCATCAAAATATTTGGAATCCTCAACCAAAAAAGATTGATTTTCAACCAGTTGCATTTTTAAGCAAAAAAATATTAAATGTTTTCCAAAAAAGATGAATATTCAACAAATAAGTTAATTTTGAACCAAATAATTGAATTTGCAATCAAGTAAATGAATTTTCTAACAAGCGTGATTTTCTACAAATAGAGACGAATTTTCCACTAAAATGATGAATCTTCAATAAAAAAAATGAAATTTTAATAAAGCAGTTCAACTTTTAAATAAGCAGTTCAATTTGCAACGAAAAAATATGAATTCTCAATGAAAAATTTAACAGTTTATATTTCAACCTAAAAAGATTATAATTTCAAATCGAAAACAGCTGAATTCATAAAAAGAAACGAATTTTGAACTAAAGAGCTGAATTTTGAACTAAAATGATTAATTTTCAACTAAAAAAAATTAATAGTTGATATTTCATTTGAAAGATATCTTGAATCAAAAACAGTTAAAATAAAGAAAAAAGCGAAGTTTCAACAAAATATTGGAATCCTCAACCAAAAAAGATTTTTACCTTAAACCAAACAGTGAAAATTTGAATACAAAAAGGTGAAATTTCTACAAAAAGAGACGAATTTTCAAACCAAAAAAGGGATTTCCAACAAACTTGTTAAATTTTCAACCAAAAGAGATTTTTCAATCAAGTACGAAAAATGTTTTAGGCAAATTATAATTTGAAGGGGAAAATCATTTTTAAAACCAAATAAAAATTTCGAATAACTATTTATTTTTTAAGTTTCTTTCCGTATTTTCTTGAAGGTTGTGTAAATATAATTTTCCTGGGTTCCTTCAGAACATTCAAAAAGATGTTTGAAGATTTCAGATATGTCGAAAAAGTATCTAGACTGTAATAATGGAAAAATTCTGAGCCACCTCGCCGCCTCTAAAAATTTTCCGCCCTTTTTAAATTTTTATTACTAATTATTTTCGATTGGAATGTTTTCTAACAAAAAATGCAAGTGAAGATAGGCTTGTTGTTTAATAATAATAAAAATGCTACGAATTTGTCATAACTATAATTTTTTTGTATCATTTTTGCCAATGGAAAGAAAATATAATACAAGTAAAGAGTGCAAGTTTATTCTTGACTGAAATATATAAGAGAAAATAACTTCCTTGTCGATAAATCTAATTTCTAAATCAGTGAAAAAATCTGTGAATTTGTTTGAACCAGACATACGAGTAAGTGTTTTATGAAAAGAAAAAATGTGATTTTCGAAAAATGTGGACGTGTTTGTTTATAGATTTAATATATTTACGATCTGTGTGGGAGTACCTAAAAGCAAGGGAAACTGCCTAATCTTCATTCACTTGTCAACTTTTTTTTGTTACGAATTTTTAAGTTAAGAATAGTTTATACTCAGACAGGAACATCAAATGTAAAATAATTAATCAATAATATCAAACAATAAAACATTAAAATGTAATCAAAGAAGCAAAATCATTCGCTCTGAAAGGAGACTTGCAATAATAATAATAATTTGAATTAAAAAACAGAAAATAAAAAATCATAATTTTATAATGATCTTTTCTGGAATGGGAGCGAAGAAATAGCAAATACGAGCCAAGGCTCAGCCAAATGAAAAGAAAAAAGGCCAATTTAGAAAAGGCCCTTCTTTCTTATTTTTAAAAAGTAATTTTTGTGCGCGGCGTTGGTAAATCAGGTGATCTGTATGCAGCCATGTCAGTGTTCGAAGGAAGAATTATTTTTTTTGGCATGTTGATTTTTAGCACGAGGCCCCTTCCGCGCTCAAATCGTTAAAATATTTTGCCTCTGCTAAGCCCGCTTTAGCCATAATCTACTGCAATAATTTACTAACGAGAATAAAAAATCTCCCCTAAATTTTAATTTGCTCTGAAGATTGCTTTAATTTGAGCAAGTCTGATTGGAATTTGTACAAACTAAAAGAATTTTTAAGATTAGGCTTGGGAGGGGGGGGGGCGGTCTCAGATTTACTTTTCTTGATATAAACTTGAAGTTTTTTTTTAATTTGGCTAAAGTCAGGGAATTTCTATAGGGGGTACTCTAAATAACTGATAAAGTCAATGAATGAAAAATTTTGATTATTTTATTTCCTTTATAAAAAAGTTTAATATTAAAAATGTTACAAGATTAATGTTCTGGTGTTTGAATATTAATGGTGAGAGAAAATGAAAAATTGGCGAGGGAAAAGTTAGGGAATTTTAAAAATGAAGTTTGCGGCCAAGCCTGATATAATATTCTTGTTAGTAATTTATTGGCCTTGTTTTTCTTTTTCTACTTCTTTTTTTTCTGTACTTTCTTCCTCCTGACGATGACATGTTTAGTAAAAAAAAAATATTATTTGGTTACAAATTCAACAGTATTGTTAAAAACTTGTTTGTTGAAAATTCATATTCTGGTGTTGAAAATTCAACTGTTTTTTGGAAATTTGTGTCTTTTTGGTTTGAAAATGCACCTCTTTTCATAGAGCTTTGATATTTTTTGGTTAAAAATGCAACTGCTGGGTTAAAAATTGATCTTTTATGGTTGAGGAATCAACCATTTTGGCAATTCGCCTTTTATGAATAAATTAAACTGGTTTTTATTTTAAAACTAAAAATTTTTCTGGCTGAAATATCTACGATTACATTATTCGTTGTGGATCCATTTGTTGTTGTTGTTGTTGTTGAAAATTCACCTCTTGTTGACAATTCGTTTTTTTCTTCGGTTAAAAGTCAATTATTTTAACTGCAAATTTAACTATTCCAGTTGAAGTTCACGATTTTAGTTGAAAATTCATCTTGTCGGTTGAAAGTTTGACTATTATGTTGAAAAATTGTGTTTTTTTGTTGTTAAAAATTAATTCTTTTTTTTATTAAAAATTTAATTTTTTCTCAAGAGTTCATCTTTCTTAGCTGAAAATTCATGTATTTTGTTAAAGACGCGTCTTTTTTGGTAGAAAATTAATCTGTTTAGTTGAGAAATCATCTTTTTATGTTGAAAATTCAACTATATGGTTAAAAATTCAAATATTTGGTTGAAAATTTAATTACTATGTTGAAAATTCAACTCTTTGGTTGAAATTGTAACTATTTCGTAGTAAATTCGTTTTTTTTGTTGTTGTTGAAATATCAACAATGATATTTTTCGTTAAGAATTCAACTTTTGTGTTGAATTATCAACTTTTCTGGTTGAAAGTTCAACTGTTTTTGGTTGAAGTTTAATCCATTTGGTTGAGAATTCAACTATTTTGTTTGAAATTTATCTTTGCAGGTAAACAATTTCGAAAATTCAAGTAATTTGTTAAAAAGTCATATTTAGTCGATATAACTCAACTGTTTAGTTGAACATTCATCTGTTTGGACAGAAAATTTGTCATTTTGGATTGGCAATTCATACATTTTTGTTTAAAATTCAACTGTCTTCTAAAAACTTCAATTATTTCGTTGAAAATTCATCTTTGTAGGTTGAAAATTTAACTACTCTTTTGAAAATCTGTCCTTTTTCATTGAAAATTCATCTTTTGTGATAGAAAAGTCATCTTTTTTGTTTGAAATAAATTACTAAATTCGAAGTTTCAATCTGAAATTGTTTTGTTACGTTTATAAGGACTCTTTTCATGCGGTCGCCCTCATATGCTTTGAAGATTGCTTTAATTTGAACAAAGCTCTAGGAATTTGTACAAAACACAATTCATATGACATATATGTATATGTAAATTTCAAGATGTCAATATTTTCAAAAATAATTTTTGAGATTTTTATGTAAAATAAAAGCTAGTAAAATTCCGCATTAATCATTCTCTGAGCAGAATATTGTAAAGATGAATTTTCAATAAAATACATACATTTTCTACCAAATCGTTGAATTTTCAACAAATAAGATTAATTTTCTACCAAAAAGACGCATTTTTAACCAATTACACAAGTCTTCAACTAAATAGTTTGAAGAATAGTTGTCACGCTAAATATAATTTTATTTCATTAATTTTTAGCTTATATTTTTTTCCTTTCTAAACATATTCAACTAAATAGTTTAATTTTCTACCAAATAGTTGAATTTTCAACGAGGAAGTTTAATTTTTTTACCAAAAAGACGAATTTTCCGCAAATTACGTAAATTTTCTACTGAATACTTTGAACAACGGATGAGATGTTAGTACAAATGTTATTTGTATATAATTTTTAGTTTAAATTTTTGTATTTTCTAAACATTTTTAACGAAATAGTCAACAAAATACATGAACTTTGAACCAAATAGTTGAATTTTCAATCAAGAAGATTAATTTTCTACCTAAAAAGACGAATTTTCAACAAAATACATAAATTTTTAACCAAGCAGTTGAATTTTCAACCAAGAAAATTAATTTTATTTACCAAAACGACGAATTTTCCTCAAGTTACATACATTTTTAACTAAATAGTTTCAACGATGAGTGAGATTTTTTTTCTCCACAAAACAGGTTAATTTTGTACCGAATTGTTGAATTTAAAGGGGAAAATAAGTTTTTTTTTAAACAGTTGAATTTTCATCCCAAGAATATGAATTTTCAACAAAACAGTTCAATTTTCAGTTTAAAAAAATTAATTTTTAACTAAGAAAAATACGAATTTTCAAATAAAATTATGAATCTTCAACGAAAAAAATTAACTATTGAGAAAGTAGTTCAACTTTCAACCAATTAGTTGAATTTTTAACGTAAAAAGATAAATTTTCAAAACAAATGTAGTATGTGACATTTAAAAAAAAAGATTATAATGTTAAATGAGAAGCAGTTGGATTTAATCAGAAAAGAACGAATTTTCAACAACAAAAAAATAGATTTTCTCTACGAAATTGTTGTTAACAAGTTAATTTTAAAGCGAAACGGATTAAGTTTTAACCAGAAAATTGCATCTTTACGCAAAAGAGGTGAGATTTCTACAGAAAGAGATAAATTCTCAAACCAAAAAGATTAATGTTCAACGAAATAATTGATTTTCAAGCAAGAAAAATTCGTTAAAATAAAAAAAAATAAAAATGTTAAATAGTTGAATGTTTAAGCCAAAAAACCAATTTTTAACAAATTACTTTTTCTTGTGAGAATAGGGAAATGACTGTGAAGCCTGCGACAAATATATATGAATTCTTATCATTTATATACTAGAGAGTAAAATTTTAGATAAACATTAAAGTTTATTCATAATATTTTAAAAATATTAGTTTGAAAAAATGAAAATTTTGTTTAAAAAATAAAGTTAATTTTCCATTGCACACTTTTAAATTTGGACTACACGTGAGCTTAATACTTCAAATTTGTGACACTATTTACACTATTTTTTTATCTCTGAAGTGAGTCCGAGGCCTGTATATGGACAAGAAAATATTTGGTTGACCCAACCGAATTGGTTTGTGGTTGTTTTAATCAAATATTTTCCTTGAAAAATCTACTATTACATTTTTGGTTCGGATTCATTCCGCTTGGTTAAGAATTCTAGTATTTGGTTGAAAATTGTATTATTTTGTCAAAAAGTCATCTTTTTTGGTCAGAAATTCATATGCTTGGTTAATGGTTGAACCTCTTTGTTGAAAACTCGTTTTTTGGGTTTTAGATTCATCTCTTTGACTGGAAAATTAACCATTCCATTTTCAGAAAATTATCTAGGTTAAAAAATTATCTGTGAAAATGTAAATATTTCGTTTAAATTCCGTTTTTTTTTTTGTTTGCGAAGTAATTTTTTAAACCAATAATGTAACTATTCCTTTTTTGATTGAAAATTAATTTTCTTGGTTGAAAATTTATCCTTTTTGATTATAAATGCAACTGTTTGGGTCTAAATTAATCCGGTTTTGTTGAGGATTCAACAATTTGGCAGGAAAATAAACTATTCGGTTAAAAATGAACTATTTTGTTAAAAATTAAACTATTTTTATAAAAATTGAACTTTTTGGTAGAAAATTGAATTTTTTCGTTAAAAAATCATATTTTGGTTTGAAAAGTTAACCCTTTTATAGATAATTCATCTTTAATATACATTGTTGAAATGTCGCGTTTTTTGCTAGAACGTTAATCTTCTTGCTGGAAAATTTCTCTTTGTGGTTAAAAATGTAATTATTTTGTTGAAAATTCATTTTTTTTTTCGTTTAAAATTCAAACACTTGGTTAAAAGTTGCACTAGTTTATAAACAATTCATATTTTTAAGATTCACCTGCTTGGTTGAAAATTTAACTATTCCATTTTTAGAAAATTTATCTTCCGGATTAAATAATCATCTTTTGCGATGAATTCCTTTGTTACAAATTTATTTTTTTAAGATTCATCATTTTAGTTGAAGTTTATTTAAAATTTAATATTTTTATTGAAAACTCATTGAAAATTCATCCTTTTTGGTTGAAAATGCCAATTTTTGGGTCTAAATTATTCTGGATTGGTTGAGGATTCAATAATTTGGTGGTAATTTTAATTATTCGGCTAAAACTTAACTTTTTTTTATAAAAAATTCATATTTTTGGTTTAGATTTAACTATTTGGTTACAAATGGAACTATTTTTCTGAAAATTTAACTTTTTGGTAGAAAATTAACTTTTTTGTTAAAAAATCATCTTTTGGGTTGAAGTCTATTGTTGAAAACTAGTTTTTTATGATTCATTATTTTAGTTGGAAATTCATATCTCTTTCATTGAAAATGTATGTATTTTTTATGAAAATTCACTTATTTTTTGGTTGAGAATTAATTTTGTTAACTAACAATGTGACTATTTCGTTTTTGGTTAGATATTGCTACGTTTGAATAAAAATTGATCTTTTCTCGTTGGAAATTCATGTATTTTGTTAAAAATTCGTCTTGTTAGTCGAAAATTAATCTTTTTGGTTGAAAATTTACCCTTTTTGATCACAAATGCAACTCTATACGGTTCGAAATTAATCTGGCCGAGTTGACGACTCAACAATTTTGTAAAAAACCAAACTATTCGGTGGAAAATTAACTTTTTTGTTAAAAAATAATATTTTCGGACTGAAAATTCAACCGTTTTGTGGATAAATAATTCGTTCATTTGGCTTTGAAATTCAGCAATTTTGTTGAAAATTGATGTATTTTCTTGAAAATTCGTGTTTTTTGGTCGAACATTAATCTTTTTGCTATAAAATTCATCTTTTTGGTTGACAATGTAACTATTTGGTTAAAAATTCACCTTTTTTAGTTAACAATTCAACTGCTTGCTCGAAATGTGAATTAGTTTGTTAAAAGTTCATATTTCTTGAAGATGCACCTCTTTGGTTTAGAATTTAGTTTTTTTGTTAAAAATTAATTCTTTTTATCAGAAAATTGCACTATTTCATTTTTGGTTAGAAATTTATCATTTGTAAGTTGAAAATTTGTCTTTTTGGTTAGAAAATTAATCTTATTGGTTGAAAATTCAATATTATATTTCGTCTTGAAATCTTAGGAATTTAAAGTGTTTCATATTACATTCAATATAGTATTTACATTCATTTTATAGAATTTATACCTCCATTATTACCCTTTTTTCGTGAAAAATAGCCCTCTTTCCTTTATTTTCATAGAATTTCGTGTTTCGCTCCTTTTTTCTTGGCGGGGGGGGGGGGGGGGGCAAAACTATTAGCCTAAAAAAATTTATGGACGAACCCTAAAGTAAAAAAGAAAAAAATGTAAAATGAACATTGAGTGGTGAGAAGCTGTGGCTCGATATGACTCGTATTTGTATTTTATGTCTCTTAATGTCGTCTAGACCGGATAGCAGAGAATATTCGTCAAGTGTAATCGGTGATTACGTCGGCAATACGTCCTGTGCAATTTTTATTTTTTATTCAGGGAAAATAACTACAACCTTGGAAAAAGGAATACAGATCAGGCGAGTCGCAAGTCGCAAGTCGCAAGTCGCCTGAAATGGGAAAGAGAAAAATGCGACTTGCGCATTGCAGTAAATATCCCGAGGGATGAAGCTATTGTGCGTGCTTGTACAATTGTACATACAATAGATCTTTTCATTTAAGAGCGGACAGCAGGCTTGAGCTTGATAACAAAGCAGGCCACTCAAATTGAAAAAAAAAAGATTCTAAGCTATTTCCCGGTTTTCCTGATCAAAAATGACATTTTTCCCGGTTGACTTATAAGCGTTCATAATAATGACAATGATTCAATACTATAATTGCTCTATTATATCAAGGTACTACAATTATATTACATTTAAATTATTATTTAGGAATTTTACTTTATTATTTATAAAAATAATCTTTAATGTTTCTGAAGACACTGATTTCAATTAATTTGTTTCAATGTTTGCTGGAAAATAAGAAATAAGACCATTTTCTTAAAAACGAAGTAACTAAAATTATAGATATATTTGATCAATATTAGACTGTTGAAAAATGTATTTGATAAATCTGTGGAAATATTTTAAATAAAGGCTTTTAGATATTTCTTTAACACTCGCTTTTACGATCTCTTTTCTATGAATCTGTCCTGTCGTCTCTGTTTTTTTTTCAAGTTCAGGGTGTAATGAGACACTTGCCTCAGTATGCGTTCTAGCCTTGAACCAGTAAGTCGTCTTTTAATGTCAGTGAATATATTCAGACGAAGAAAAATTTCAATTTTTGTTCACTGTTATTAAGGATAATTTTTGAAAGAGAAATTTCCATCCTTTTTATCATCCGTTAAAATTAAAGCTTTCTTGATTTTTATTTGATCAGATATTTCAAACCGATTAACAGTCAAATAAACTCTCAAGATTGTTAGATTGAGATGTTAATTAAAGTTTAAATTTTTTTAAAGGTACAGTCATTTCTCAGAAATATTAAAGGTTAACAAATGTTAATAATACCTTAATAATTAACTTGAAATTAAATTTCGCTTCTTAATTAATATTAGCATAACATACAAATGTTCCCTATTAGTTTCCTATTAAAATTTCCCTGAAGAGGAAGCCTGAAAGACCTCGAAACATATATGTTGGATCCTGGTAGTATAAACAAGACGGATAAATTATAAAGAAATGAGAGAGGTGGTTTGGATGTCTTTCTTCTGAATTCCTCAAATTTCAGGTCTAGGTATATTTCATTTTCAACAAAAGCGATCAATTGTAAATGAAGTAGTTGAATTTTCAACCAAGAAGATGAATTTTCAACAAAGAAGACTTTTTTTCTACTAAAAAAAATACGAATTTTCAACAAAATACAGAAATTTGCAACCAAATAGTACAATTTTCAACTAAAGCGATAAATTTTTTAACTAAAACGATGAACCTTCAACCAAATAAAAAAAAATTTAACACTGCAGTTGAATCGTAAACGAAAAGAGATGTATTCTCAAACAAAATAAAAAATAATTTTCCACAAAACAATTGAATTTCCAACACGAAAATGTGAATTGTCAAAAAAAAAGTTAATATTCAACGAAAATAGTTGAATTTTCAACCCTCAGAGAATAACTTTTTAACAAAATAGTAGAGTTTTCAATCTAAAAAGACGAATTTTTAATGAAAAAGTTGAATTTTCAAGCCAAACATACGAAGTTTCAACAAAACAGTTAAATTTTCAATCTGAAAATACCAATTTTCAACCAAAAAGTTGAATTTTTAGGCTAAACAGACGAATTTTTTACAAGATTTTTAAATTTAAAAAAAGTGTTTTTAAACCATAAAAAATCAATTTTCCACCAAAAAGATATCACGTCTACCAGAAAAAGATAAATTTTCAATCAAGAAGGACGAATTTTCTATCCACAAAAACCAGTGTTCAATAAAACAGTTTAATTTTCACAAAAAAATTAATTTTCAACCAGAAAGTTGAATTTTCAACAAAAGAATTGAGTTTTCAAAAGCAAAAAAGTCGAATGTTTGAGAAAAAATTTGTCTTTTAAACCCTAAAAGATGAATTTTTAACAAAAAGTTCATTTTCACAAAAAAAAAAATGTCAATCAAACAGTTTCATTTACAACCAAATTGTTGAACTTTTAACCAAAAGAGATGAATTCTGGA
>JAABKJ010004331.1:0-15522 GCA_011634705.1 Andricus grossulariae
CAAGAAATTTCCTGACCGCAGCCTCAACCTCCTTCGCGGTAGTTGTGGTGTCGATATCCAAGACTTCGATCTTAGTGCGGGGGACAAGCTCCCTCAAACTACCCTCATTTCCGATAGCCTCTCTAATAGCGTCGGGTAGCTTCGATCTGCCATCCGTTGCAGGTCCTTTTTTCACAAGGACCTCCCCGTTCCTGGTTTCTCTGATTCCCTCAATTTTAACACCAAGGGTGTCAGGTTTAAACTGACGTTTAAGGTCCTTCAGGACCGCTGCGTAGCTCAAAACCTCAGCAGGTTCTATGATAACCGCCTCGGGTTTAGCTGGCCTCTCTCCCACCTGCTTCTTTCTAGCTCCGGTTGCCTGTGTAGGCATCCCTTCCTCGCCCGTCTTAGATGTTGAGATCGTCACTGCTGCAAGGACAGTAATCTGCTTTTTCTGTTGTGGCCTCGAGGTGCTCGCCTCTACAGGGCTCTCACTCTCTCTTCCAATACTGGTCTGAGGTAGATACCACGGCGTCTTCGTTCGTCTGTATTTCCCTGTTTGCCACATTTCCTCGTGCTGCCTTCTTTCTAACTTCGTTAACTCTCTGTCTCACAATCTGACTCAACGCGTCTTCGTGGTACCTCAACTTATTTTCCAGAAATTTCTTATTCCCGATAAGTTTTTCCAGATGACTTTTCGTGTTATTTACACCATCACGGATTTCTAGCCACATGTTCCTCTTCTTTACGCAAAAATCATCCATTTTAATGATGATTTTTCGTGGAAATTTCATTAGCTCCGTATTCTTATCCAGTTCCTGTTGGAACCTAACTTTCATATACTTGACATCAAATCTCGTTGATGCTCACCTCCTCTGTGACGTCCAGTGGGCCAACCAGCTTCTTACAAACACTCCTCTCCAAGTATGTTTGGCCCTCCCTAAAATACGCGGGACCAGCACCGGGCACCAGGGCTTGAACCAGATCGGAACCGACGGAGGGATTAGTACTTTCTTGGGGTGAATCGATTTTAACATACTTCCTCATGACTGGTTCGTTGCTCGGGGTTCCTTGCCCTAGCTGATTTTTTCTCTGCCCCGGGTATTCAATTTACCCGATACCACCCATATCTGGGAGGCGTTCCTCTATCCGCAACCTGGGGAGGCGCCCGATGGGGGACCAGCAACCCAACACGGAAAATTTTAAATAATGGATCTCTTACTCATTACAGCATTGCTCACGTTTCCTTCGGTGCAATCGACCTCACTGTATGTAGCCTCGAAGTTACTTATAAACGCGTGTGGGCTACACTGACCAAATTACATTACAGTGACCACTACCCTATCAAAATCTCAATTCCAGGCATAGTTCCAGAACCAATACACCTTTCTAGATGGAATTAAAGAAAGCTCATTGGGAACTCTTTTGAAAAATAATTGACCAAGAAATAAATCAGCTCATAAACAATAGCCAATCTCCTCAAAATCCGATAGACGAGTTAATTTTCGGATTAACCTCCTCATGAATAAAGCACCAAGAATCGCCATCAGAAAAACAACAAATAAATGAAGAAAAATGAAAGGAAAACCGCCATAGTGAAATGAAGCGTGCCAAAAAGCAAGAGAAGAGAAGAACCATGCATTCAACATACTTCGAAAACAAATAACTCTGGAACAAGGTTACAAAAATGTTGTGTTCAAAAACAACTTCAAGATTGACTGGCCTGAAAAAAAAATTACCGGGGAATTGCCACAGACTCTATAGAGATAGGAGAATGTTTTGCAAAAAACTCAAGTAACGAAAATGTTAACCCAAATTTCAAGAGATTCAAGGACGCTGAAGAATTAAAATCTACTGAAAGAATATCAGTCGAAAATGAAAACGACAATAATCTAGAAATCAATAAAGATCTTACTATTGAAGAATTAAAAGCCGCAATAAAAAAATCTAAATGTAGAAGCCCTGGACCAGATGGAATTCCTTACGCCTCTTTCCAAAACCTACCTCCAGCAGGCGTAGAGTACCTTCTATCGATATTCAATACCATGTGGAAGAATCAAACTTACATAGCTCTGTGAGAAAAAGTTATAGTCCTCTTGATCCCAAAGGCTGGAAAAGACCCTTCTCGACCAGCCCACTACAGTCCAATTTCTTTAGTAACTTGCACAATGTGCAAACTTTCAGGAAAAATAGCAAACAATCGTCTCCGATGGAGTCTCGAAAATAAACAGTTTTTTGCCTCCCAACAAAGCGGATTCAGGCAAAAATATCTACCTCAGATTCACTTATTAAACTTCAAACAAATAAAATTTCAGTCTTCAAAAATAAACAGCACCTCATAGCCATCTGCCTGGACACTGAAAAAGCTTATGAAATGACATCGCGCCATCGAATTCCAAAAATCCTGAAAAATCAAGGTATTCTAGAAAAAGGAGTCCCTCAAGGCTCAGTAATGAGTACTACCCTTTTTCTTGTCTCAATAAACAACGTCATACAATGAATGAGAAAACCAGTAAATTCATTAATCTTCGAAGACGACTCAACCATCTATTGCGAAGGCAAGAACTTAGAATCAATAATATCAACTCCCTATCAGGCACTGAATAAATTAAGGAATTGGTCCCTTGAAAATTGATACAAATTTTCGCAATATCAACCTAAATATATAATATTTATACCTGAAAAAATACTTTGAGAACACACATTCTCAAACTAAAAGAAGAATGTAAAAAACGAATCTTTATCCTGAAAGTTCTTCCTCACAGAAATTTGAGCGCAGACCAAAATGTACTAATTCTCACCTATAAATGATTTCAAATGATTTTGAAGTTTCTAAAGGATTTAAAAAATTGTCCATGCCTTTTTTAGGAAATTTTTATCATATCTTCATCGAAAGATCGATTTTCAATGCCTGTAGAGTGAAGCGAAAGTGGTCAAATGCAACAAGTGTGAGTTCTTCCCTCGCTTCGTTCGGGCAGCAAACTTCACACTCTTTGCAATCATAGTCTTTCAGCCCTAGTTGTGCAATATACTATTCTGGAATTTTGGAATATATGAATTAGTAGGCTGTTAATCCATACAGGCTATTCATAAGTATATAAAAAACCTGAATAGACTGAACAATGGCTGAACCTTTTATATCAAAAAATGGTAGCCATGGTGTATTTTCAAGTTTATTTCAGGAACCGTAGTTCGCTCCTTTGAGCTATGTTTCTTTCAGAAAAGGAGTCCTAGCTACAGATGTGAGCATGAATAAAGTATATATCTTACAGAGTATCTGCAGAATTACGATAAGACCATTACTTCATTTAATATTGTTTATTTTTTTCCACTAACTTCAACGGTCTTTTCCTTATTGTAACTTCCATGCTTAAAGTTCATACTTCGTACTCGATTTATTCCATATTTCGACAATGCGCCTGCAAATTTTGACAACTTTTTATACATAATTTAGAATTCTACAATCGCATTTCAGACAACGATATCTGAATGCTTGAAAAACACAAAAGCCTTAGTGACATCCTATGCATTGATGATGTTTATATCTTCTATTGTGAATATTCCACTGTCCTTCTGGGGTCCCTTGAACCCAGTTCTCTTACATGCGTTTGGTACCTCATCAGTTTACAGCAGTAACGAATAGGGTTCTCATTTCAATACAATCCTGAAAAACGCATTATGAGACCAGTCTATTTGCAAACTATTCAGTCTGAGAACTGTCGATTTTTGACATGTTGTTAATGAGACTATTTGCAGCATCTGTAATCGCAGCCACGCTAATGGCTGAAATTTGTTGACTCACTGATGCAGTAACTGCCTATGAGTGTAAGACCTTTCTCCGCAATCGCTGGACATTGACAAAGGATCTAAATAGCTGTCTGACCATCCCTTCCGCACAAACGACAGAGGGGGCTTTCTGCAAGCCCTATATCATGTCTGTGCTATCCGAGGTTTGCATGTCCCATAAACATTTCTGTTAGAACTTTGACTTCGTTCCTCCTGAACTTAAGTACTTCCTTCGCTTTAGGTTTAAACACAAGAGTGTTTGGCCGGTCTGCAGCCAGTGGTCAATCACCACTCATTCTTATGTTTCTCGGTCAGCCAACTGTTGATTTCTTCAATGACTGAACTACTGGAAATGCCTACAAATGGCTCGGGTCCATTGAAGTTTTCTCTTGCTGCTAGTTTTCCTAGCCTGTCCCATATCTCATTGCCTTTGTTGTCGCTGTGTCCAGGGATCCAAAGTAGAGTTACTTGGTTTCCGTCGCTATGTTTTTCAGTGCCTTAAAGCACTGTCATACTAGTAGAGACGTAGTCGTTGTTTCGTTCAGGGCCATTAATGCAGCCCTGCTGTCTGAGCAGATACGAAATGTTTCTTTTGTTGACGTACTCGCGTGCCTTGTAGATTGTAGGACTGCTGAACAGGACTTTATCAGGATTGTGAAGCCCATTCCACTTCTTTTACGATTCACACCGGCACCTGCTCTCTCCTTGTTCCTGGAGCCATCTGTAAACTAGTTGTTCCCATCACTGGGCATGTGCGCCTCGCCGTTAACCAGTTAATCCTTCGTGGATAGGCTCACACGATACTTCTTCTTAAAGTTATAGCGAGTCTGTGTTTTGTCCCTAAGCACGCTCAGGTCGGCCTCATCGCGATATTCAGTCAGTGCCCCGAATGTCATCGTGGGTGTCGACTTTGAGATGCCAGTGACGCCTTTTAGAATGAGTCCCCTGATTCTTTCCAATCGAGACTCCACAGTGGACAGTTCGACCCTGCTCCACTAGACCATTGCCGCGTTGGTAAACCTGAGTCACGGGATCGCTGTGTAGATCCACATGAGTGTCTCCGGCCTTAGGCCCCAGCTTTTCCCTATGGCTCTACTAGAAAGTCATGGAGTTGCTACTAGCTTTTTGCACTTGTTTTCCAGGTGCTTGTTCCGCCTGGTGAATACAACCACGTCCGTCTTACTCAGATTGACCATTAATTCAGTCTTCTTACACGAAGAATTCACTATCCCAGTGCTTGCTGCATCACTACAAAGAGCATTACTCCCTGCGGACATCCCGAGACAGCGGGAAGAAAAGTGAGGAGGTGAATAGGATACAGGAGAGGTATGTAAAGTGAACGCTGGGGTTGACCAGGAACACACCTAAATATATTGACAGTAGGGGAGGGTTGGATCGAGATGAGGGATTATAACGGGGATTCGGGCGTGCAAATAAGGGGAGAAATTTCTAAAATACGGGGGAAGTAAGCTGGTGAGAGAGTGTTGGTGAAAGAAGGATAACAGGAGTGGGGTTAGGAAGATGAAGGTAGGAACGGAAATGTATTTTAGAATGAATGGACTGCAGATTGATGAAGTGAGAAGGATGCACGATATAGGAAGGTATACAAGGTGATTAAGAAAGAGGGCGTGGACAGAGAGATAAGGCAGCAGGGAAGGAGAGAATAAGAGAGTCAAGGTGTGACGGGAACTATGGGTAGATTATGCCAAGGGTGAGAGCGCAATGTTTGTGTGAGAAAGAAGAGAATCCACTCGTTAATATATGTACCAGTCGTTTGACGTCCGTATATATGTAGACATCAGAGTGAAAAATAGTTAAGCCTCTTTAAACTTAATCACTTTCATTTATATTTCTTGAAATTTTTTTCACTCTTCCAAGATAACTATGTGCTTCTTGGGTCTTCAATGTTTCATAACTGTGTTCTAGTTTGGGGGTAAGCGCGTCATTGAAATAACTATTTTTGCAGCAAATACTACGGCTTAAACCAAAGAGATGAATTTGCAACCGAAATAATGAATCTTCACTAAGAAAATCAATGTTCAACAAAGTAGTTCTACCTCCAATCCAGAAGTTATTTTTTAACCAAAAAAGAGGAAGCCTCAACGAAAAATGTGAAAGGAGGTATTTCACTCAAAAAAGATTTCAATTTTCAACGAGCTGTGAATTCGTTTTCGGATGTTTCCACTTCAGTTGTAAACTAAAAGTCCCATATAATAACAGTTTCGGGGGTTGCCTCGAAACGTAAACAGTTAGGGCCGCCTGAAACGATTTCAATTGGAATGCATAATATTGTGCAATATACTAGACTAAGTACTCACGCACTGCGGTCCTTCTGAGACTGAAGTCGCAACCGTCTTTCGACCTGCCCGATGAAAAACAGCGTGGGCTAGCAGTTTTAGGAATCACAAAGCCGGACCGGACCGGCTTCTATGTTACCTGGAGTGTATTCACAATTTTATGGTGCACATTGAATTAGCACTTTGCTTCCTTATCATGATTAATTTTCAAATATATTTGCTTCCTCATAGACAAAGTTAAGATAAAAAGCCTTTTCTATTCTTACGTATACTTCGAATTATGTTAGTGAAAAGGGATTTTCAGTTTGAAACCTGTTTTTTAAATCATATAAATGACCATGACTTTCATATTTTTCAAAACCATGAATTATTAATGAAGGTCAACCAATTCAACTCGAACCAAGGAATCGTTTATATCTTTGTATCAACTTTGAATTATGGTAATGAAACATTTTTTAGTATGAAAAACAGATTTTTTAAATAATATGGAGTGCAAAAAAAATGTGAATACAAATTTTTTTAAATCCATCAAACAGTTTTGCGATATTAGTGGTGAAAATAAGCGCTCAAAATTTCATCAATTTATCTGCAACTTTCTTCAAGTTATCGTGTTCAAAAGAAAGTGTGACATCCACACACATAAATCCACATTTAGTCGGACAATTGCTTAGAACATTGTATTAGACATTTTTCAGTTGAGTAATTTTTGATTGAATTGATTAACATTTTTAAATTGCTACCATTGCAAAGCTTTCTTCATGAAGGAGCAATAAAAAACAGTCGAATTCAATAAAAATGAGTAACCAAAAATACGCATTTTCAATAATATAGTTCAATTTACAACCAAAAAGATGAATTTTTAACTATTATGATGTAGTATTACCCAAATAGTGAAATTTTGGAATGGAAACCATACATTTTCAATTGAAATTATGAATTTTGCACTAACGAAAAAGAATAATTCTAATCGAAATAATGAAATTTTCAACCAAAGGTTAGAATTTTCAACGAAAAAGTTTATTTTTGACTGAAAAAGACGAGTTTTTATGTAGAAGTGATGATTTTTGAACAATATTGCTCAATTTGAAACGAAATATTAAAATTTTTGCCCAAAAAAGATGAATTCCTGATCAAAAATACAATACAAATGTTTGAATTTCATAAGTTAAGAAGACGAATTCTCTACAAAATAGTTCATCCTTGAACTAAATAATTGAATTTTCTACCAGAGACTGTCAATTTGCAACCGAAAATGAAATAGTTAAATTCACACTTCAAAAAATTAACGTCCTATGATGAAGATGAATTTTCAACAATTTATATGAGCTTTTCAACTAGAAACTATCAACTTTCAATCAATTATGTAATAGTTAAATTTTCAACAAAATAGTTAAATCTTCAACCACTGAAATGAATGTTCAATAAAGTACTTCAAAATTAAACGCAGTAGTGTCTGTCTACGAGCACACGAGCGTCTGTGACACCCCTACACTGAAGCTGGACCTCACCCCCCGGTCGCCGGTCTTCTTATCCGCTCCCCCTACCCCTCCCTCTGGTCGAGCGTTGTCGAGACTTGTCAGAACCTATCAATGACTCGAACTGTCGGCTCACGCCTAATGTTCATTCAGTCGCAGGTGCTAGTCGACGTTGTCGTTATAGTTTCTTCTGCTCATTGTCTCGTCGTTGGTTCTTTTGTTGGTAGAGACGTTGGTTCTGCTTGCTCTCCCCTATTTGGTTTCTCTGCCACAACATGTCGAAATTCGCAAAGAGAGACTTTGTGCAATGCCCTATATTTAGTCCTCCAAAAAATTTTGGTCTAAACGTTTTGCCAACGTGGGCTGACGTTCTGCGATGTTGTCAGGAGGTTCGGAGGCAAAAGGGCTGTCTTTCAGAAAAAGAGAAGGAGCCTTCGTTCGGAGACATTGCCGACGAAGTCCGTTTCAAGCTAATAGTTATTTGGGAATCTGTTTCTATCCCAACGGTTTCAGAGTAGCGCATTAAGGAATGTCTCAAAAATCAACTACGTTGAAAAATTTATTGAAGAGTAAAACAACTTCTCAAAGTAATGAGGATGAAAAAATCGCCGCCTTCAAAGAGTACTGCTCTGAATTATTCAACATAGCCACTTGTAAGCGCGTTGACTTGTCTAGGTGCTTCTGTCCTAAGGAAAAGAAGGTTTCAGCCAAAGAGCATGTCTTCTATCTTGACCAAAGAGGTAAAAGACTTATGGGAATCGCCAGCGTAGATGTCTCTGAAGTAGAAAAAATACATAAGAGAGCAGAACGTCATGCAAAAAGAGGCAGACTTGAACGGGAAGAGGGTGATGAAAGCGTTTCTACTGCAGCGGCCTCCACATCTTCCTCTACGATTGATATAGATATAGATTCAGATTCCTTCTTTGAGAAAAGTGAAGGCAATAATCCTCCGCCACAAAGAAACTGCAAGTATTAGTTGAATACTTACTCAGAGTATACGTACCTCAGTGGTTCCACATCAGACGGGATAAGTCTATCGCTGATGTGAGTCGGCACCACTTTCAAGCAATCGAATTGTCAAGGTTTCTTCCTCTGAAGTACCGAAATGTGGTAAACACTTGCATCCAGACAAACGGCTTCTGTGTAATGCTAGAAAAAATATTTTTTGGAATGGTAACCGATCCTAGGCTTACCGTTCGCCAAAACGCACTCACCAAAATCCTGGAAGCAAAATATTACCAACAGACAACTGTTGTATACAATATTGTGCCAACAATCAATTTTAGAGCTGATGATCACACAGAAATTATTGATTGGGAACAGACAGATGTTGCACTTACCGTACCTCCAGTTTTGATTCCTATAACAGAGGATGAACTTACCGCCAAGCTATCTATGGCCAGTGGCTTGGTACCAGACTGGGACTTTACATCTTTCCCTATCACACAGTCGCGGTGGAAAGAACTGTTAGACTGGTAACAGAGGTGTCCAGACAAGGCATCGGTCCCGACCCTCGGAACCCACAGATACGCGCCACACTTCTTTCTCGAAAGACTGTCAACTTATTTGACACTAAGAAAGACTTTGTGGGTATAATTGATGACTCTGAGACTTGAATAAGCACGTTCTACATATGGTTGGTTGGTTGAGTAGGGCGTGGGTGGAGCCCGATGTGCAGCAACCTCCATGTGTTGGGCTCTGCGTCAGTCGAAGTAGTAGAACTCAGTGAGCTAGGAGCTGCACAAGTATTTAAGCGTTTTACTCGAATATACGCAATTTTTAGCTATTTCCTCCTCCATAAGGATTGGTATAGGGTGACTTTGGCGACTCGAAACGGACCTCTCAGTACCCTCTGATGACTTTTCATCACCCTTGGAAGGCATCGGTATCGATTTTAAGCACATTTCTGCAAACCTTGGATTTAAGTGCGCTGAGTTTCGGATTGGATTGGGCCACTTTTCCGCACCCAGGCGTTTCCTGGACGTACAATGTTGGTTTTTCGCCCCAGCCTAACGTAGATAGCGGACTTGAGAGTAGATAAGGACACATGCGCTTGATAAAATTTTATTTATTTCCCTTGAATTGTTTTTTATTCTTCCAACATTACTCTGAGATAGCTAGGGTTTCAATGTTATATAATTGCTTTATAGTTTGGAAACAAACGCGAGATTGAAATAACTATTTTTTTGACAGATACTACATTTTAAGCTATTTCAGTGAAAAATCCGGAAGTTTAGAATATCATCTCTGGGAATATTGATTTGATGATAAAATAATTTTTAATTTTCAAACCAAAAAAGACAAATTTCCAACCCAAAAAGATTACTTAAAAAAGAAGTACCTTGAAAGCCTTCAGAAACCCCTAAAATCATCTCAATACGCCCAAATATGATGAAATCGATTAAAGTCCTTTGAAAATCCTTTTGAATCTTATGAAATTTCTTGAAATCTTGTGAAGCTTTTGAAAATTCTTAGAAATCTTCAACAAGAAAGCAATAGAATATTTCGAATTTTTTTTTAACTTCTTCGAATTTATTTGTAATTTACCTAGGAACTGTACTTAAATTACGTTACATCTTGGAAATTTATTTTGTTAGTAAGTAAAAAACTAATATCTTCTGACCCACACACATTTCAAAAAGATTATTTTGAACGTAAATGAAGTAAGGTAGAATAGATAGGGTTTATACAACGTTTTTTGTTTCCTCATTTAGAAGCAGTAGTTTGTGAATATGTCACGTTAATGAAGACGACGTCTATATTTCTGAGTTTTTCCGGGTTGAAGTAACTCTTTCACGGCCATAAAAATAAAAAAATTTGGACATTTGATGTAATCAAACCTCAAATTGAAACTGAAGCCTTCAAAGTAGAAATCTTTTAAATTCAAAGCTTTCCAAATGAAATTTGAAAAAAATTTTATTTCGGAAATTTTTGATTTTTTGATATGAAATGGAAGCTTTTCAAACTTTGAACACAATTAAATGCTGTATAAATCTACAATTGTGAGCTTCAAACTTTTATAAATTGAAATGTTCAAAGATTTCTGATTAAAAATATAGGTTCACGCTCTGAAATGAGATTCATTGGTTCAAAGAAACTTTCTGTAAATTGAAGAAAAATATTTATTGGCTTTCTGTTAAGAAAATTTCTTCTGTTCAAATAAATCATGAGTCTGAGTTAGTTTTTAGCGACACCTACTTCTAATGAAACTGTAGTAAATGTGTTCAATTTGAATGATATTCGAGGGTTTACAAATAATTTATACCTTTTCAAATTGATGCTTACTTTTACCAAAGATTTCAAGGGATTTTTAGGAATTCTAAAGAATTTCAAAAGATATGAAAAATGTCAAGGGTTTTCAAAGGATTTTGTGGGGTTTGAAATATTTCCAGCGTTTTTTGAAAAACTTTGGAAAATAGATGAAATTTCATTGATTTTCAAGGGATCCTTAGGGATTCAACAGCTTTCAAAGTATTTTGAGGTATTTCATGAAATTTTACAAAAATCAAGAATTTTATTGAATCTTCAAGAATTTCAAGGGATTTTGAAGATTTCTAGTGATTGAATTTTTTTTAGATAAATATAATGAGTAAGTTCAGTTTGAACGATCTTCAAGGGTTTTCAAATGATTCATACTTTTTGAATGGATTTTTCGTTTTCTGAAGATTTTAACAGACTTTAATGGATTCCAATGGATTTCAAGAGACATAAAAAATTTCAAGAGATTTCTAGAGAAATTTGGAAAATAAATGAAATTTCATTGATTTTAAGGGAATTCTTATCCATTCCACAGATTTCCGAGGATTTTGAGGTATTCCAAGGGATTTTGTAAGGTTTATAGAATTTGATTGATTCTCCAAGGATTTTATGGGGACTTCAAATATTTCTAGAATTTCTAGCTGACTTATACCTCACGATAGAAATTAAATTTCATTTCGAGGCATTTCAAAGGATAGAAAAATTCAATCAGAGAAGATTAGGAATAACAGAACATTCAATTATTTTGAAGATTTCGCGAATTTGAATGGATTTAATAGATTGGAAAATTTTAATGCATTTGAAAATATTTCCAATGGTATCGATAGATTTGAAGACTTGCCATTCTTGCTGACGTTTCGTGAACATTGCAGTTCACTTCTTTTGGGCTAACCTGAGACTCAAGTTTTAGGTGATGTTGTTTTTATATATATTCTATACAAAAACTAATATTCTTAGCAAGCTAGGGTCTTCTCAAGCGAAGCTACTGACATATTTAGCTTTCTTGAAACGATACAGAAACAACATCGTACCAAAATTTGTAGAATTGAAAAACTATTTGGGAACATCTATATCTAAGTCAATCCTTCATAAAACAAGTTTGCTTCTCTTAAAAAAAAAGAATACAATATACCAAATTTGTCTTTCACACTACCTCCGAAAAACTATTACAGCTTCACCTTTTCCTGTCAACCACCCTCAGATTGGACATTTGGTCTACATTGGACCGCATATCATTCGACCAATCCGAACGGATTAAAGATCTTTCTAATCAAGATCAAAAAATTATATTTCACATATTACTTCTAGAAAAAGACGCACCACTAACTAGCACAGTGAAAAACATCTCTAACCATCATCTCAGCAATGAAATGATTTCAGCCTTAATTGAAGAAGATAATTTTCTAGTAGCTCCCTCTGAAATCCCGAAAGAAGAAATCATCAGTAATTTGGAATCCACAATATATACTCTTTCACTCGAAAAAGCGATGAACGCCAAGCCCAACTTCCCTCCTTAAAACTTAACAAAACTGAAAAAGGGATGGTTAAAAAACTCAATTGGAATGAAGACATCATAATATTTCCCACAGACAAAGGCAACACAACAGTAAGAATGAATAAAGAACATTACAACAAAAAATCATGGACCTTCTAATTGACGATACATATGAAAAACTTCAAAAAGAGGCCACAAAAAAATAGTGAGCAAAAAAAAAAATACTTCTCAAAGATTCTAAATTTGACGACAAAACAATATCTGAATTATTACCTACTAATCTCATCTTTCCAAAACTTTATGGACTCCTAAAAGTCCACAAAAACAACATTCTACTGAGACTGATCGTCAGCGCGATAAACTCAACAACTTACAACCTAGCACGCTTCTTCACCAAAGAACTTAATTCCTCTACAGCAAACTCTATCACACACGTCCAAAACTTTTTTGACTTCATCAGGAAGATACAACAGATTCACATTGAATCCCAAGACATCCTGGTGAGTTTGATCAAGTATTTCTCTTTACGAATGAACCAATCTCTGATACAATCGATATTATTGAATCCTTTGCAAAATTTCTTTCCGATTTCATACCTGTGATAGAACGCTGTGTCAATAATACTTACTTCTCTTTCAATAACCAATTCTACGAACAAACCTCAGGAGCAGCAAACGGATCTTCAACCTCACCTGTAATAGTCAACATATCAATGGAACATCTAGAAACTAAAATCTACAACCAATCGGCTTGAACCAGAATTTTGGTGCCGCTACGTTGACGACAGTGTTGTCATGTAAAGACATGGACTAGATGAACTACACAAGTTTTCCGATTTCATCAATCGATTCCACCCTAATATTCAGTTCACCATGGAAATTTAACAAACCAGAAAATTGCCTTTCTTGGAGGTACTAGTTCAAAAAAAAATTGATAACACATTAGAACATACAGTTTAAAGAAAACCCACTCATACGAACAGATACATACGTACATGCTTCATCCCACCACCAACCATCTCAAAGGCGATCGGCAACCAACTCCCTGGTATACAGAGCTGTTTCCATGACAGATAAAGATAACTTACAAAAGAAATTACGAAACGTTAAACAAATCCTATTACAGAACTTGTGGCAAGGTCTATACTGAAGAAACCGAAAGAGCGATGAGCCAACGTGTAAAGGAACATGAGAGTAAAGTCAGGCTAAAACATTTCATGCAACCAGCACTAGCTGAACTTCTTATCGAAACAGGACATAGCATTTTATCTGACAAAACAAACGTCATCGCAAAAACATACAATATTTGTCCAAGAAAACACAGAGAAGCAATCGAAATCTTAAAACATCTTATTAACATCATTAGGGACAGAAAGCCAAATCCGATTTGGCTTCCTGTCCTCCCGGGTTTTTTTAAAGGGTTGATGGACAATCAAGTTTGACCTGGACAATGGAACAAACTTGACCTAGAAAAAACTTCAATAACATGGAAATGACCTGTAACTTGAAATCGTCATATGAATTACCACTCTGTTTAAATTTACATTGGAAATTTAAATTCCTCGAGTGGCTAATCATTGCGGAATTCGGAAATCTCAAAACCGTGAATGTGGCAGTCTGTATTGAATTCTTATAGAGATTTAAAAGATTTCGTTGAGATTACCGAGAGTTCCGTGATTTTCGACCTTGCTCGCGATCAGAACTCACATGGAATTCTCCTCGAATTGGCTCAACTTGGCGGCTTTTGGATTCAGTCGGCTGTTCGTTCAACACCTAGGAGCGTGTGTCGGAATGCTCGACACCACTCCATATCTGTCCACAATCAGACAAACATTTCCAAGATTTCTGCACGCACGCTAGAATGCTGAGATTTCCCAGAGTTCTTTCAAGAGTTTCCTTCAGATTTCCCGCTTAGCAATCTGGAACTGCTCAGTGGAGAGCCAATCAGTGTAAAAGGATGGCAATGAAGGTGTTTTTAGTTTTTCATATGACTCTTAGTTTATTTATTATTAATAACAAAAGTTTGAAGTCTATGTCTAAGGCCACATAGAAAGTTCACGTTTATTAACAAATGTTCTGATTATTTGAAAAATGGTTAAAAAAACAAAAAGAAGCACACCTAGATATTTCCAAGACGAATGCAATGGTGTTGTTGGTTTTTCGATCGAACGCTTCGTTTGTTTATAACAACTACAAAGCTATGAAAACTAATGCAATTCCTTGTAAAATTGTTTTGAAAAATGTACATCTAGATATTTGGAAGACAAATCTAAAGGTGTTTTTAGTTTTTTGGTATGGCTTTCAGTTTGCTTATAATTAATTACAAAACTTTTAAGTCTATATCTGTGGCAAACTTCAATGTCGTAATATATTGGCAAACCATAATGTATATTCTCGGCCAGAGTATAGAGAATCGCATCAAACTAGTATTCGGATTATTGACTATTGATTCATTGATTATTGACTTTCGTGCCAAACACTCGATTTCATAAAAATTAGTATAAATAATTTTGCACTTTGAAAGGCATCAGTGTTATTTGTCTCATGCATATATCGTCTGGACTTGATTGAGGGATCAGGTTTTATAACCGCATATACATTTTTCTTGCTGAACATAATATTATTTAGAATTTCATTGATCATATCTTTTCTCTGAATGTTAATGTTGCTAGTGAAGTAAGCTTCAAGCCCCCATTTTTTTTCAAAATAAACTGATGGAATTTTCGGATGACATTTACTGGACATATTCTTTATGGTTTTTTATGGCTGCTAATGTAAATAACTAACAACACAATTTTTTAAACAAAAGCTATTGATTTCTACGCGAGGCATCGAATAAAGCATTTATTCATATTTTTAAACTCTCCGAAATTCGACCGAATTTTCAGCAAAAAACAAATCTAGACATAACTATTTGAGAAGATCGACAGCCTTTAATTATTGGCCGATTCACAATTTTTCTTAGCATTAAATTATTTTCAAAAATTTGTACGAATCGATATTTTCAATTTTTCCACATTTCAGCCTCAACAATGACCTTCAATTACAACCTGAGGATACACAAAATCAGTATCAACTAATTTTGCTATAAAATCGTCTCATAATTTCCGAAATTCCAGACAATTATTTGAAAACACATAATTTTTTGAAGCTCTTGAAAATTTTCAGAAATCTGTAACGCGAACCTAAAATTGATTGAAATTCTCTGAATTTATTGAAAGCTATTAACAATT
>JAABKJ010004332.1:0-24515 GCA_011634705.1 Andricus grossulariae
GATCTTACAAAATTTATAAGGGAAAGGAAATTTCGAGTTTTAATTTTCCCTAAATTGGACAAGGAACATTTTTTTAAGGTTTTAATTGAGTTGGAAGGTGAAAAATTGTCGCTTTCAAGTTTTTCTAAATTGGAATAGGCACTTTTTGGATTTAACAAATTTTTATCGAGATGAAAGAAAGAAAATTTTGATTACTTTTGTTTTTCTGAATTGGAACAAATAGAATGGAAAAAATATTGGCGTTTTTGTCAAAAAATACAAAAACAATCCAAACAAATTTGTTAGTATCTGATGTTTTTCCAAAGTTTTGGATTTTCTATGAAATTACAATCACTTTATATTCACTTTCATATTTTTTCAAAAAAAGTTTGTATTTTTCTGAAAAAAAAAACACAAAAAAATATGAAACTTGAATCGATCAAAGATTTCATTAATGTTACGTAATAATAAATTTCAACTATTTTAATGAAATTCACTACATGCTGATTAATTTGAAATATAAGAATAGTAAAAATTAATATTTGCTATAATTGAATTAAAAATTAAAAGTTTTTTTTGCGGGAAAATATCAAACTTCTTGGATTTCCCCCGAATGATTTTTTACTTTTGGGCTAGAAAAAAGATCTTACAAAATGTTTTGAAACTAATTACTCCAATCATCGGAAATGTCATCAGAGTAAATAATTAACTTGATATTTTAAATTTTATATCTGTATATTATTGAGCGTTTCAATAAAAAATTTCGGAATAAAAAATTTGCTATCTCTGAAAAAGTTAATAAATAAAAAAATAAATATAATCTTTGGCCTTTAGTTCTCCTTTTCATTTACATGTACTTCTGATCGCCTTCCACTTTCCAGTCATTCCTAAGATTCATTTCTATTCTATGATTTATTTGAAAAAAGTTCCTAATTCGAAACAAAATTATAAATTGATTATAAAAAATAAGACAAAATAAAATAAAAAAATAATAGTCTCTAATTTCCTTTTCGTTGACATTCACTACTGATCCCCTTTCCCCGAATTCCAGTCTTTTGTGGAGATTTTTGAAGTTTTTAATTTGATTTATAAAATTGACAAAAAAGGTCCATTGCTCATTGCGACAAATTTTAGAAGGAAAACTATAGCGTAAATAATGAAAAATTAGTTAAAGTTATAATTGTTTATTTGAATGTAGTTATTTATATATATGAGTTTCTAACTTCTGCTTTAGGCAAAAGTCGTATTTTCATTCAATTTTAATTTACAAAAGCTCATTATATTCCTTGAAAGGTTCTTTACAATTCTATTCCGCACGTTTTTATTAAATATTCTCAAGCAAATTATTAATTTCAAAAAATGGAGAACTAACAAAAAATGTACGTTGCATTTCTAAATAAGAAACTTTCAAGGAATCAAATGAGAATTTTTAATTAAAAATTGAATGAAAATAACTACCTTTTTTAATCAACGCAGAAAATTATAAGGAATCGAAATATTCATATTTAAAAAATTGAATTTACGCTTTTGAAGAAAACATGTAATCAAAAATTGTATTTTTTTGAGCGCCTTTTGAATTTCTTTCTTGTTTTTAAATTGCATTAAAATTCACTATAAACTATACGCTTCACCTGCAAAAATCATTAAAATTCAATCAGCGCTTTGAGAGATATGGTGTTTCTAAAAAGCCGGATATTAAAATTAAAATCCTGTAAATCCCTGTATTTAAAAAAATTTTGGAAATTAATTTACGCATAAACTTCACTCATCAAACACTTAAGTATAACAAAATTTCAATGAAATTGCTAGTAAGGTATCTTGAAAGGATTGAATACTAAACCTTATATAAAAATATATACCTATACTTTATACCTTAATAAAAAAGTTAATTTAAAAATTGAACTAAAAGATTTTAATATTTTAAGCGTCAAATTGACAATTTAAAAATTCAAAAGAGTTCCACTTTGAGTTCTTTAATTTTCAGTTTAGTTTTGATTACTTCAACCGGCAAAAATTGAGTTTCAAGAGTTCAAATTTAAAAATTTCAATATGACCGTAAAAAATGTTTGCGAAACGGTAAAAAACTTTTCTTTTTCATCCTTCAATTCTGAAGGTGAGCATGTAACCCAGTTCCATACAGAAGTGTCGACCATAAAAATTGAATGGTGGTGTAACACGTTATTTCTTGACATTATGTTCGTCTTCAATCTCTCCACTTTCCTCTCATAACAGAATATTCTGTGCGGATCGAACTGATTCTGCGCGTCAGCCCTGACCTGATACAGGTGTGTCCGTTACCTTTTGCATCACCTTGGTTAGCTGAAGCCTGTTACGGAAATCAAACTCACATATATATATATATATATATATATATATATGAATATAGATATATGAAGAAAACGTGAAAAATTGGATATAAATCGCAGACGCTTATAAATTGATATTCCGATCACGCCACTCTCCTTTGCCTAAAATTGCTCCTGCTATTTATCTTCTTCCACGATATAGCACCTGCACGTTCTTTTTTGAAAAAAAGTTCTATTAATCTCACTTCCCATCCACAGATATATATTTTTTTCAGCAGAATACTGAATGATATTCGGGGAGAATTGAGAGGGCAGTCGTCCTCGAGTTGCTCCGTGTCCTCAAAACACCCGAGTTCATTACGCTGTAATCATCTTTTATTTGCGGGTAGGATTCAGAGGGCAGTTATTATTGAGTCGCTCTGTGGTCTAAAGACACCCGAGTCCATTAGGTCATAAAAATTTTTTATTTTCAAGTAGAAATTAGAAGGCAGTCATCCTTGAGTTGCTCCGTGTCCTCAAAAGACACCCGAGTTCATTACTATATAATCATATTTTATTTTCAATTAGAATTCAGAAGGCAGTCATCCTTGAGTTGCTCCTTATCCTCAAAACACCCGAGTTCATTACTCTATAATAATATTTATATTAGTGTGCTCGAAATTGCGGTACATTTGAGAAAGAAACATTTTTAAAATACTAAAAAGCATAAAATTAAAAAATAAAAAACAAGCTTTTGTTGCAATATTAAAAAAAGAAGCAAAATAATTCACTCTGAGAATGGGGTTCGCAATAATAATGCTAAAATGCGTGGGGCGTAAATATTAAACATTACATTTATATGAGAAAACATTTTTAATATTTATGCCCAAGACTTGCATTTTTAAACGCCTTATTATTATTAAATTATTATTGCAGCCCTTTTTTAAGAATGAATTATTTTGGGTTTTGAGTATATTTGAATAAAAGTTTGTTAAAAAAAAATTATTATTATTATTTTAAATTCTTTCCCAAAGACATTTTTTTATTATTTCCACAGTAGATATTCAAATTTTAACATTGTAATTTAAAAGGATTTCAATCACATTTAGGGAAGATTTTTATCATGATAATGTTTTAAAATTGAAATTGCAATTCCACGAATTTTTACAGTTTCCAAACTAACTTTTTCCCTTTTATTTTAATTTTTCAATTCCACTTTTCAAACTTACAAATAGTTTGCGATTCAATTGAAGATTTTCTTCAAAGGCTTCTTAAATATATAAATCTTCTGAATTATGAGCTTGGTAATTAATTCAATTAAAAAATCCTAGAATTTAAAAACGATATTCAAACAAAAAAGTCTATTTTCAATGGAATCGAATTTGAGGAATTCACAACTCAATTTGCAGAACTAGTTTGAAATTTGTCTTGATGTTTCAATGCATTTTAATTTCAGAGTAATGATTAAAATAATAAAACCCTCATATTTGAAAAAAATTTATATTATTAAAAATATATTAGAAAAGATTTAAATATATCAACATGAAAGCTTTCGTCACTGGAGCAAAATGAGATGCTTGACGAGATGATTGATGATATTTTTAGAATTGATAAACTAGCTATTCAATGTAAAGTGAATTAAAATTCTAAATTAATTAAAATTGGTATCTGATCGATTTTACATTTCAAACAAAAAAGATCTTGGAATTGCGAAGCCTCAAATTCGAAAATGATTTCACTAATTAAGGCCATGTGACGAGTGGGTCACGTGGCTGGCTTCCTACCTTACCGACACTTTTTTATTTGTAAACTTATTTTAACACGAGTAGCCACATCGAGTTGAAAATTTGGGATGACAAATAAATAAATAAGAAGCACTGAGAAACACATTCTGGTCCAAAATTTTTATAATTATGAAAAAAGCAAAAAAAAATTATCTACAAAAAAACTTTTTTCATAATTATAAAAATTTAGGACCAGAGCCGCGTTTCTTATTTATTATCCCAAATTTTCAACTCGATGTGGCTATTCTCGTGAAAATAAGTTTACAAATAAAAAAAAGTGTCGGTAAGGTAGGTAGCCGATCACGTGACCCACTCGTCACATGGCCTTAAGATAATTTGAAATCCTACAAATAACGAAATCATTCTTCTTTATTTTTTCCATCAATTCCTTCAATATTTTAACATTAATTTTTCCAATTTATTTATTTTCTCATTAATCCAGCTCTTGAGCTCCTTCAGAATGTCTTTTGGCCATCCCTAGTTTCATGAAGTAAAAAAAAAAAAGAATTACCTACCTATATAAACGGGGAAGAAGTTTCCACGAAAAGATATCGTTTCCATTTGGTTAAAAGTACATACAATAAGGAATAAAGAATAAAGAAGCATAAGAAAAAGCAGTCTGGCGTTATTCTACTACCAAATGGTTAGCGGCAGGTGCATTTGAAGAGGGGCTTGGGGACCCTTGAGAACTTGAGACAGCTGTCTTCAGACAAAAAATTTAACGAATATTGGTCATCCTTTTGAGGGAAATCTCAAGAGGCCAATCACCTGTTCAAGTACCTTTTTCACCTAATCTGCCAATTTTTTCCTGGAATTACAAAAATCCCCTGAAACACTTAAAATCGAACAGTTTCACCCAATTTTGCCCTTTTTTTAAAAAAAAAAGTTTAGATTAATTTTTTGAGACTTATAAGTAAAACACGACTTATTTGCTAATTGTGTAGATTTGAAGGACATCGTCAATTCTGTAGTTGCAAATAAAAAAATATATTAAATTCAATTTGAAATGCTTTAAATTTCTAAAATTTCAAGTAGAAATATTGCATTTTCAATTTTTAACCAAGTAGTTGGATTTTTAAGTAAAAAAGATTTTTATTTCAAATTAAAAACAATTGCATTTATCCAAAAAGACGAATTTTCAACAAAATGGTTGATTTTTCAACCAAAACGGATTTTGATTCCAAGAAATTATTGTTTTAACCAAATTGTTGAAGTTTTAAGCCAAAAAGACAAATTTTCATGAAAGTAGTTACATTTTCAAAGAAGGGCATGAATTTTCAACTAAAATTATGAATCGTCACAAAAAAAAATTATTTTATATAAAAGTTGTTCCACTTTTAACGAAGTAGTTGGGTTTTCAAGCAACAAGATTATTTTCTACTAAAAAAGACGAATTTTCAAGCAAATATTTGAACTTTTAACCCAAAATGATGAATTTTAAACTAAAAAGTCAATTTTCAAATAGTTGATTTTTTAAACAAAAATATTTTTCAGCGAAGAAAGAAAAAAATTGCAAACAAGTTTGTCGAATATTTAAGCCAGAAAGACAAATTTTTAACAAAAAAGTTCATTTTTAACCAAATAGTTGAACTTTGAAATCAGAAGAAGAATTTTCAACAAAATAGGAAAATTTTCAACCAAATTGTTGAATTTTCGAGTCAAAATGATGATTTTTAAACAAAAAAGTAAATTTTCAACCAAATATGTCGTTGATTTTTCAAGCGAAACAGATTAATCAGTGAAGAAAGAAAAAAAATTCAAACAAATTGTTGAATTTTCGAGCCAAAAAGACGAATTTAAAAAAAAAAAGTTATTTTTTAACCAAGTAGTTGAGTTTTCAATTCAAAAAGAGGAATTTTTAACAAAATAGGTAAATTTTCAAGTATATTGTTGAATTTTTAAGTCGAAAAGACGAATTTCCAAAAAGAAGTTAATTTTTAACCAAATAGTTAAATTTTCAATTCAAAAAGAGGAATTTTTAACGAAATAGGTCAATTTTCAACCATATTGTTGAATATTTAAGTCAAAAAGATCATTTTGAACCAAATAGTTAAATTTTCAACTAAAAAAGAGGAATTTTTAACAAAATAGGTACATTTTCAACCATATTGTTGAATTTTCAAGTCAAAGAGATGAATCTTCAATAAAAAAGTAATTTTTCAATCAAGTAGTATATTTTCCAATAAAAATTTTTTCAGTGAAGAAGGAAAAAAATTTGAAACAAATTGTTGAATTTTCTAGCCAAAAAGACGAATTTTCAACAGAAAGTTAATTTTTAAGCAAATAGTTGAATTTTCAACTAAAAAAAAAGAAACAAATAGTTGTATTTTTATCTCAAAAAGAGGAATTTTTAATAAAATAGGTAAATTTTTAACCATATTGTTGAATTTTTAGTCAAAAAGATCATTTTTAACCAAATAGTTGAATTTTCAATTAAAAAAGAGGAATTTTTAACAAAATAGTTAAATTTTCAATCATTTTGTTAAATTTTTAAGTTAAAAAGATGAATTTTCATTAAAAAAGTTATTTTTCAAGCAAATAGTTGATTTTCCAACAACAAAAATTTTTTCAATAAAGAAAGAAAAAAATTGCAAACAAATTGTTGAATTTTCTAGCCCAAAAGACGAATTTTCAACAAAAACCTAATTTCTAACCACGTAGTTGAAAAGTTGAATTTTCAACTAAAAAAGATCAATTTTCAACCAAATAAAAATGAATTTTGATCATAATAGTGAAATTTCTATCCAAAGAGATGAAGTTTCAACTAAGATGATGAATCTTTAACTAGAATAGTTAAATTTGCAGTCATAAAAATTAATTTTCAACCAAAGGAAAAAAGAATGTTCATCAAAATAGTGAAATTTCTATCCATAGAAATGAATTTTTAACTAATTTTTAAAAACAAAAAATTTTTAAACGCAAAAATGACTAGAAAGCTTTCTAAAGAAAATACGCTTCTCTTAGAAGGCTCTTTCTTTCTTTCAATATTCACGAGATGCCCATGCAATATAAAAGTTTTTTTATAATAGATAAAATCCCCTTTTTTTTACCTAAAATTGAACTACTGAACCAATCTGATCCCTGCAAATATATTGTTTCTGATAACAACTTTGACTAAATATCAAAGAATACCTTACGCTACCAATATAAATTTTAAAATGTAAACTAAATGCCTTAATTAAAAGTAAATTTTTTTAATAAACCCGGTTTTTTGTTGTTAATTTTAAAAAGAATATATACTTTTTAACTTGAAAAAAGATTGAACGTGTATGTGCGGAACCGTGGGGAACCTTTGGTTGACTCCTAAATGGGGGCTTGGCCTTCTGGCACTGCGACACTCGGCTACTCGAGTCCGAGTTGAATTCGCGGAAGCTCGCCTTCGCGCTACTCCACAAATACTACGAAATACGGATCGCCTACACACGTGCCGAGCCGATTCCTGCAATGCCGGGATTTTCACGTACGCGCAGCCTGCGCGCGCATTGCTGCGCTGTAAATTTACGCGTGGCTTTGTAGCACGCGAGGCCAGTCGTCTCAGCTTCTCCGTGCGCTGCTGACGTTCCGAAACAGTTGTTATCTTCAGTTCAAGAATTTTAATTGAAAAGTTGAAAATTATTTATTTTAAAAATAATAAATATATTTTTAAATTTGATTCAGTTAACAGTCTGTTATGAATTATTTTTATTTTATTCCACACACACATTTTTAGAAGTTTTTTTTTGAATTGAAATATGAAGTTTCATACATTATATTGTAATCGACATCTTTCGAAATTATTTCATGTATATCAATTGGTTCCCCTGATGATGGAAGTGGTGTATTTTCGAATCGTTGGGTTTTTAAGATTTTAATAAATATGTCCGATAGAGTTGATACAACTTTGTCTTTCTTTTTTCTTCTATTTGGTTGCTCGGACGTTTAAAGACTCTTAAAATTGAGTGCTGTTGTGAAGTAAAATCATTAATGCTCCTAATCTATTAAATATTTTGATCTGAAACTTTTTCAACAACTTTTATCATACCTTTCTTCTAATTTTTGTCGCGAGAAGTTTTTTCTTGTTCAAAATCTCCTCAATAAACGAAACGCTGTAAGATATAAAAGTCAAATTTACGCCGGGCTGCAGAAAAAAATTAATAATATTTTTTTCAACAAACATTTTTTAAAAACATTACATTTTCCACAAAGAAATAATCCAAAAAAATTGAATGCATTTCTAAAATCGCCAATATTTAACACACTATTTTTACAAAAATTTAAATAAAAATATTTCTTTCAAGAAATTGAGGTAAAATTATTTGGACTCAAGAATTCTTATAATATCCATAAGTAAACCCTGCAGATTGGAACGAATCATGAGTTTAGTGTCTTTATTTAAAAATTTTGTATTTAAGATCGAAGAAATAAAAATATTAAAATTTATTTTTTCAAAAAAGACCGTTTTTTTTACTTTAATTTGAAAACTGTAAAAGCATCCAGATATATCCTTTAAAAATTAAAGTTTGTTGTTTTGAAAGACTCGAGAAAAATTGATGAGCCAGTGCAATCCTAAACTTTTCTAATTGAGACGATTTAAACTTGATTTTGATTTGGACATTCCTCAGTATTATCAAGTTGCGCAATCGGAATGTTATTTACGTCCATAATCAGTCTTGAAATCATTGTTATGATATGATTAAATACTTACGACTCCTTTCTAAACTTCAAATTATTGTTGCTTATTGTTAATCACTCGAGAAGGTCTCTTGTTTATCTAATAAATAATAAGATCTCTTTTACTTCCATCAATAAGAAACAGGATATTTATAGATTCCGCTCCGGTCTGTAAGATATCGATCAGATATCTCTCTTTAATCTGGATTATTGTGCAAATTAATTTTTATTTTATTGGAATTTCTTTCCTCAGCTATTTTTAAGTGTCTTTCTCTCCGTTAGTAATTTTGGAATAGACTACATTTTTTTTGGACGTTATCAAATTTGAAAACAATGGTAGCAAAATTTTTCTTTAATTTTAGTTCGAAATAAATTCAACTACCTTGATGAAGATTCTTCATTTTAGCTAAAAATTCATTTCTTTTGTTGAAAATTGAATTATGGCAGTTGAAGATTCGTTTTCTTTTGGTTGAAAATTAATTTTTTAACTGAAATTTTTTTTCTTTTTTTGTTGGAAAATTGATCTTTCTTGGTTGAAAATTTATCTACTTTGTACAAAATTCAACAATTCATTTGAAGTTTTTGTTGCTGTTGGAAAATTGATCTTTCTTGGTTGAAAATTTATCTACTTTGTTCAAAATTCAACAATTCATTAAAATTTTGTTGTTGTTGGAAAATTGTATTTTTTGATCGAAACTTAACTATGTTGTTGAAGATTCGTATTTTTTTTTTTATTTGAAAATTTGTTTTTGAATTGAAAATTTAACTATGCCGGTTGAAGATTCATAATTTTAGTTGAAAATTCATCAATATTTTTTAATTAAGAATGAAACTATTCCGTTTTTGGTTGAAAATGTATCATTTTTAGTTGAAAATTGAACTACTTGGTTAAAAATTCGTCTTTTTTGTTAAAAAAATAATTTTTTAACTGAAAATTTAACCATGCCAGTTAAAGATTCATTATTTTAGTTAAAAATTAATTTCTTTGATTAGAAATTTTGCTATGCCAGTTAAAGATTCGTTTTCTTTTGGTTGAAAATTAATTTTTTAACTGAAAATTTAACTAATATTCTATTTTCGGTGGAAGATTGATCTTTTTGGTCGAAAAGTGAATTATTTTGTTAAATCGTTATTTTTTTGTTTGAAAATTTATTTTCGAACTGAAATTTTAACCATGACAGATGAAGATTCATCATTTTAACTAAAATTTATTTATTTGGCTGAAAATTAATTTTTTTTTACTGAAAATTTTACTATTATATTTTTGGTCGAAAATTAATCTTTGTTGGTTGAAAATTTATCTACTTTGCAGAAAATTCAACAATTTAGTTAGTCTTTTTTTTGTTTGGAAGATTGGTCTGTTTGGTTGAAAATGAATTTATTTTGTTGAAGAATCGTCTTTTTTTTGGCAGAAAAAAATTTTTTAAACTGAAAATTCAACTATGCTAGTTAACAATTCATAATTTCAGATTCATCTCTTTGGTGGAAAATTCGTTTTTTTTTAAGAAAATTAATATTTTTTAATTAAAAATGAAACAACATATTCCGTTTTTGGTAAAAAATATATCATTTTTAGTTGAAAATTCAACTATTTGGTTGAAAATTCGTTTTCTTTTGGTTGAAAATTAATATTTTAACTGAAAATTTAATTATGCCAGTTGACGATTCATCATTTTAGTTAAAAATTTATTTCTTTGGTTGAAAATTATTTTTTTCACTGAAAATTCAACTGTTCTGTTTTTGGTGGAAAATTGATCTTTTTTGGTTGAAAACTTATATATTTTGTAGAAAATTCAACAATTTAGTTAATGTCATTGCATTTTTTTTTGGTTGGAAACTTGATCTTTTTTGTCGAAAATTGAACTATTTTGTCGAAGATTCGTTATTTTTTTGTTTGAAAATATATTTTTTAACTGAAAATTTAACTATGCCAGTTGAAGATTCATAATTTTAACTAAAATTTATTTATTTGGTTGAAAATTAATGTTTTAACTGAAAATTCAACTATTCTATTTTTGGTGGAAAATTGACCTTTCTTGGATGAGAATTTATCTTTTCTAGTTAAAAATTTAACTGTTTGGTCAAAAGTTTATCTATTTTATTGAAAATTCTACAATTTAAAGTTATTATTTTTGTTGTGAAAGATTGATCTTTTTGGTAAAAAATTCAACTATTTTGTTGAATCGTTATTTTTTTTGTAGAAAATGTATTTTTTAACTGAAAATTTAACTATGCCAATTAAAGATTCATCATTTTACCTAAAATTAATTTGGTGGAAAATTGATCTTTCTTGGTTGAAAATTTATCTACTATGCAGAAAATTCAACAATTTAGATTTTTTTTGTTTGGAAGATTGATCTTTTTGGTCCAAAATTAAACTATTTTGTTGAGGAATCGTATTTTTTTTGTAGATTTTTTTTCAACCTAAAATTTAACTATGCCAGTTAAAAATTCATAATTTTAGATTCATCTCTTTGGTGGAGAATTCGTTTTTTTTTTGTAAAAAAATTATTATTTTTCAATTAAGAATGAAACTATTCCGTTTTTGGTTAAAAACATATCATTTTTAGTTGCAAATTCAACTATTTATATAAAAATTCAATTATTTAGTTAAAAATTCGTTTTCATTTGATTGAAAATTAATATTTCTTGGTTGAAAATTTATCTATTTTGCAGAAAACTCAACAATTTAGTTGGTCTTTTTTTTGTTTGGAGGATTGATCTTTTTGTTCGAAAATTCAACTATTTTGTTGAAGAATCGTCTTTTTTTTGGTAGTAAAACTTTTTTTTAACTGAAAATTCAACTATGCTAGTTAAAAATTCATAATTTTAGATTCATCTCTTTGGTGGAAATTCGGTTGTTTTTTTGTTGTAAAAAATTAATATTTTTTCAATTAAGAATGAAACTATTCCGTTTTTGGTTAAAAATATATAAATTTTAGTTGAAAATTCAACTATTTGGTTGAAAATTAATTTTTTAACTGAAAATTTAACTATTCCAGTTGAAGATTCGTCATTTTAGCTAAAAATTAATTTCTTTGGTTGAAAGTTTAACTATTGCAGTTGAAGATTTATCATTTTTATTTGAAAATTCATCCCTGGTTGAAAATCCGTTTTTTTTTTGTAACAAATTAATATGTTCTAAATTAAGAATGTAAGTATTCTATTTTTTGTTAAAAAAATATTATTTTTAGTTGAAAATTCAACTATTTGGTTAAAAATTCGTCTTTTTGGCTTGAAAATTAATTTTTTAACCAAAAATTTAACTGATCTATTTTTGACGGAAAATTGATCTTTCTTGGTTGAAAATTGATCTGTTTTGTAGAAAATTCAACAATTTAGTTAGTTACTTTTTTTCGTTGGGAGATTGATCTTTTTGGTCAAAAATTTAACTATTTTGTTGAATCTTTTTTTTTCTTTTTTAGAAAATGTATTTTTCAACTGAAAATTTAACTATGTTAGTTGAAGATTCATCAATTTAACTAAAATTTATTTGGTTGAAAATTAATTTTTTTTACTGAGAATTTAACTATTCTTTTTTTGGTGGAAAATTAATCTTTCTGGGTTGAAAATTTATCTACTTTGCAGAAAATTCAACAATTTAGTTAGTCTTCTTTTTTGTGTGGAAAGTTGATCTTTTTTGTCGAAAATTAAACTATTTTGTTGAAGAATCGTCTTTTTTCTTTGGTAGAATTTTTTTGTTTTAACTGAAAATTTAACTATGCCAGTTGAAGATTCGTCATTTTACCTAAAAATTAATTTCTTTGGTTGAAAATTTATCTATGGCAGTTAAAGATTTATTTTCCTTCGGTTGAAAATTAATTTTTTAACTGAAAATTTAACTATTCTATCTTTGGTGGAAAATTGATCTTTTCTTGGTTGAAAATTGATCTTCTCTAGTTAAAAATTTAACTATTTGGTCAAAAGTTGATCTATTTTGTTGAAAATGCAACAATTTTATAAATCAATTTTGATGCAATCCAGAGTAATCTTATGTAATCCAGAGTGATTCTGTATATAGAGGTAATCCGGGGTAATCCACCTTTAAGAAAAATGTCCAAATGGTCCTTACGCGTGGACCTTTTAGCTGATGCTCAATTATTTTCGTTCGGCACAAATGTGCACTTGCGTAATTTGACGATGCAAAAAAAGTGCGTCGGGTGCGTGCAGACTGCAGAGTAGGATTCTGACATAACAATTTAGCACCTGGTGCGCGAGTATCTCGTCATCGCAAAACACTCTTTATTTCGCAGTATTATTAGAAGCAATCGACCATAAACGAGTGGCGGCCGACCTTAACGAGCCGGGAATAATAAACCCTCGTTATGCGTCTTCAATTTCCTCACCTCACCTCACCACTCCTTTCCTCTCCTCTCCTTTCCTCTCGCGAGATCGATGCGACAGAATCCCGAGAAATGGAAATAGGCTCTTCATGGAAAATCAACCGAGTCGCAATTATCAGAGATTATTTCATACATTCAACTTTGCCCGCGTACTGTGTATCTAGTTTTCTTAGTCGGGCTCGAGCTGGTTCAGCCTGACTGGTTTATTCTTAGAAAGCCTGTGTGTTACATAAATACAATTATTCCTATAATTTGCCGCCAACATGACACGGGGAAAGAGATAGATGATAGGTAGGTGTAATAGAGAAAAGGGAAGGAAGGGGCATTCAAAGAAATAGGAGGAAAGAGTGAGAAAACAAAGTACTTGCTTCTTGGTAAGAGTCATTAAGAGGCTCTGAGCGAGTCTTTATGAGTAGAACGATTGTCGTGGGAGGGGGCAAAAAGGAAAAAAAAAGGAAGAAAAAGCAAGCAGCCTGCTGCCGCGAGAAGTCACTTTCACAAAAATGGCAATTAGAGAGGTACGTGCGGATGCGAAATTTGCGCGATTCTTATCTTCTTTTAATTAGCTACTTGACTACTTGGAACGCACTCAACTCACAAGAACTTGAGTCCAAATTTCATGCTTTTAGAGCAGGCTCTTATGTTTTTCAAAGTTCGGGCTACGCCCCTTTCGGTAGAACTTTCCTGCCCCCGCACTTGCAAGAAGAAGCCTGAAAAACATATTAAGTCACCAGAACTTGAGTCCAAATTTCATGCTTTTAGAGCACGATCTTATGTTTTTCGAATCTCGGGCTACGCCCCTTTTTCTCGGACTTTCCCGCACTTGCAAGAAGTCTGAAAAACATTTTTTTTCAATTCTATTAACTCACAAGAAATTGAGTCCAAATTTCATACTTTTAGAGCAGGCTCTTATGTGTTTCTCAAATTTCGGGCTACGCCCCTTTTGGCCGAACTTTCCTTACAATAAGAAGTCTAAAAAATATATTTTTTCAAATCTATTAACTCACAAGACCTTGAGTCCAAATTTCATGCTTTTATAGCAGGCTGTTACGTTTTTCAAATTTCAGGCTACGCCCCTTTTTCTTTAACTTTTCCACCCCCGCATTTGCAAAGTCTGAAAAACATGTTTTTTTCAACTGTTCATAACGATTCTGTAAATATAATGGAATTTTCAACTAAAATTTTTAATTTTTAACCAATAAAGACGAATTTTCAACAAAGAATATCAAATTTCCACCAAAAGAGTTGAATTTTCATCGAAGAAGATTTTACAGTCGCCAGGAAATTTTTTTAACCAAATTATTGAATTTTCTACAAAAAAATTTTCTTTTGAACTAAAGATATAAGTTTTCAATAAAAAAGATGAATTCTCAACAATAATTGTAATAGTTGATATTTCGACGAAAAAATATTTTTATTCTAAATAAAAAGCAGATGAAGTCTAACAAAAAAGACGAACTTTCAATAAATAGTTGAATCTTCAACCAAAAAAGATTAATTTTTCAACAAACCGTTGCGTAGAAGACGAATTTTCTACTGAACAGTTCAATTTTCAACCCGAAAATTTGAATTAAAAAAAAAGTTTATTTTCAACGAAATAGTTAAATTTTCTACCAAACAATTAAATTTTTAACCAAATTAATTAATTTTAATTAAAATGATTAATCTTGAACCAGAAAGTGAAATTTAAACAAAGTAATTCAACTTTGAACCAAGTAGTAGAATTTTCAACAAAAAATATAAATTTTCAACAAAAAATATAAATTTTCAAAGAAGAGTTGAATTTTCAACCAAAGACATGAATTTGCAACTAAAATGACGAATCTTCAACCAGAACAAAAAAAATTAACAAAGTAGTTCAACTATCAACCAAAAAATGTGAATTTTCAACAAAAAATGTTATAGTTGATATTTCAACTAAAAAATATTTTTTTATTATAAAAAACATTTGAATTCAGCCAAAAAATTTGAATATTAAAAAAAAATATATTTTCAACGAAATAGTTAAATTTTCTACCAAAACAGTTAAATTCTTAACCAAATAGATGAATTTTCAACTAAAATGATGAATCTTCAACCAAAAAATGAAATTTAAACAAAGTAATTCAACTTTCAACCAAATAGTAGAATTTTCAACCAAAGAAATTCAATTTTTAACAAAAAGAGTTTAATTTTCAACCAAGAAAGATTATTCAGTAAAAAGGAAAAAAACAATTCAACATAATTGTTGAGTTTTTAAGAAAAGAAGACAATTTGCTACAAAACATTTAAATTCTCAACCCGAAAATATAAATGTTTAGTTACATTTTCAGTTAAAAGAATTAAGTTCCCACCAAAGAGCTGAATTTTTAACCAACAAATAAGTTTTCAGTAGAATGGATCAATTTTTAAGTAGAAATAAATTTTTAACTAAAAAAAAAGTTTTTAACATATTAGTTCAAATTTCAACCAAAAAAATGTTTTTATTTTTAATCAAAAACAGTTAAATTCGATACAAAAAAAGCAATTGTCAATAAAATAGACGAATATTTACCCAAGAAAGATTTTTCAGTCGAGGAAGAAAAAATAATTTGAAACAAATTGTTGAAATTTCTACAAAACAGTAATATTCTTAATAAAAAAAATATGAATTATTAACAAAAAATGTAGTAGTTGATATTTCCACCAAAAACTGTTTTTATTTTTAATCAAAAACTGTTGTATTAAATAAAAAAATACCAATTTTCAACAAAATAGTCGAATCTTAATTTTCTACCAATAAAGAAGAATTTTCAAACAAAATACCTAAATGTTAAACCAAATAATGGAATTCTCAACTAAAACAGATGAAGTTCCAAAAAAGAATTGAATAGTTAAATTTTCAGAGAAAAAAATTATTTTTCATTAAAAAAAAACGAATTTATAACCTAATAGATGAATTTTGAACTAAAATTTTTAAGTTTTAACCGAAAAAATTACTTTTTAGAAAGTGGTTCAACCAAGTAGTTGAATTTTCAACCAAAAAATATTTTTATTCTAAATCAAGAATAGTTTAATTTAACCATAGCAAATTTACTTTTATTTAAACATTTGGATTTTTAACCAAACTATGTGATATTTCTACCGAACGAGATTAACTTTCAAACTAAAAAAGATTTTTCAGTAAAGAAACAAAACAAAATTTGAGCTAAATTTTTTTATTTTTCTACAAAATTAGTTAAAGCTGCAATCCAAAAAAACGCATTTTCAAAAAAATGCTACAATTTTTTAACCAGAAAGAAAAATGAAATTAATTTTCAAACCAAAAAGACGAATTTTGTACCAAGAAAGATTTTTCAGTCAAGAAAGAAAAAAAAAAATTCAAACGAATTTTTGAATTTTCAAGCTAAAAAGAGGAATTTTTCACCAACCAGTTACATCTTAAACCTAAGAAGATGTCAAATTCAAAAGTTAAATTCGACAAAAAAATACGAATTTTCAACAATACAGTTGTACTTTCACCAAAAACAATGACTTTCTAACAAAATTGTTGAATTTCTAATAAAATCAATAAATTCTCAACTGAAAGGAATGAAATTTGAACCATAAACAATTGCATTTTCTTTTTGGATTCTATTAATAGAACCCAAAAAGAAAATCCATTAATTAAATCGATTTAATTAATGGATTTTCTTTTTGCGTTCTATTAACAGAATACAAAAGTAAAATAGGAAAAATTCTGTGAAGCCTGCCATAAATGAATAGAAATTTCAACAATTTATCGACTCAAGAATAATAGTTTGAATAAACATTAAAATTAACTTTGAATAATTTAAAAAAATTAGGTTAAAAAAGTTGAAATTTCGCTCGGAATCGAAATTTAATTTTCCACTGCACCCTTTTAGAGTTGAGGCTAACTTTTAAATCCGGAATGTGAACTTCCTAAATGAGAAATATAGTGAAACTGTAATTTGCTAGGTGGGAATTGAATGCTTGGAATAATTAAATAAACCTACTTGGGAGCGAATTAATTGGACTTGAAGGAGAGAAAATGGGTGAACGCCTTTTGAGGAATTATCCACTCGATTCCAATCGATCGGAATGCCTGAACTGTGTCGTTTAATTAACGCCATTCTTCGCACCAGTCACGTGACTCCCGGATATTTCCATCCGTTTTCTAGATGTATTCCGCTGACAGGTGAATACGAGATTTCTAGCTTAGCGAATCGTTAAGAGAAAACCGTTAGCTGTCACATTTTCCTTCTTGGAATAATCGATCTTACTGCGATCTTAAATTACTCGATTTCGATCATCGCGTGAGAAAAGGCGCAAAAGAGATCAATAAAATAAGAAAAAATTCAGGAATTTTCATTAGAATTTCACTTTTGGTTTTGAATCAGTCGAAAGTCAATGATTCAGTCACTTTTGACTGATTCAGACAATGTGGATTCGATGACTGACAAATCAGTCAAAATTGACTGTTCGAATCAGTCAGTTTGAGTCAGTCAAAAGTCAATGATTCAATCACTTTTGACTGATTCAGACAATGCATTGTATTCGACGACTGACAAATCAATCAAAATTGACTTTTCGAATCAGTCAGTTTGAGTCAGGGATGAAATCCTTATTTTGAATTGATCAATCTGTAATTTTCATTGATCAAATCAGTCATTTTTTAATGATCTAGTATCTAGTGAGTAGTCAGCAACTTCCACTGGCCGAATCAGTCGTTTTGAAGGATCTAAACTGTAACTTTCATTGATTAAATAAATTATTTTAAATGGTTTTATCAGTAGGACACTTGTCTTTTTAGATAAAAAATTCCTCCTTTTTGTTCGAAAATTCAACCATTTAATTGAAAATTGTACTATTTGGTTGGAAATTTAATAATTTTGTTAAAAATTCAACTATTTGGCTGACAAATTAAATAGTTTGTTGGAAATATAATTTTGTTGAAAATTCAACTATTGATTGACAATTGAACTATTTTGGTAGAAAATTAAACTATTTGGTTGAAAATGTAGTGTTTTGTTGAAGATTCTTGTTTTCGGCTGGAAAATTTAACTGATTTGTAGAAAAATCGCCTTTTTTCTTGAAAATTCAAATCTTTAGTTGAAAATTCAACATTTTTTGGTTAAACTTTAATCTTTTTGTTTGAAAATTCTATTTGGTGAAAATTTTAATTATTTTGTTGAAAGTTCTACTTTTTGGTTGACAATTTAACTGTTTTGGTAGAAAATTCAACTATTTGTTTGAAAATTTACTCGTACTCTTTTGTTGAAAATTTATATTTTCGGGTTGAAAATTAAATTTTCTTGCAGAAAATTCGTCTTTTTGACTTCAAAATTCAACTCTTTGATGAAAATTCAATAGTTTTTGGTTAAAATTTAATTTTTTTGTTGGAAATTCAACTATTTGGGTGACCATTCAACTATTTATCGGCTATTGAAATATTTGGTTGAAAATTCAAGTATTTCGGTAAAAAATTCAACTATTTAGTTGAAAATGTACTGTTTTGTTAGAAATTCATATTTTCGGGTTGAAAATTGAATTTTTTTACTGAAAATTCATCTTTTTGGCTTGAAAATGCAACTCTTTGGTGAAAATTCAATAGTTTTTGGTTAAAATTTAATCTTTTTGTTTGAAAATTCTACTATTCAGTTGAAAATTTAATTTTGTTGTTGGAAATTCAACTATTTGGTTGACCATTCAACTATTTGTTGACTATTAAAATATTTGATTGGAAATTCAACTATTTTGGTAGAAAATTCAACTATTTTGGTAGAAAATTCGACTATTTGGTTAAAAATGTTTTGTTTTGTTGGAAATTCATATTTTCGGGTTGAAGATTTAATTTTTTTGCTGAAAATTCGTCTTTTTGGTTTGAAAATTTAACACTTTGGTGAAAATTCAATAGTTTTTGGTTAAAATTTAATCTTTTTGTTTAAAAATTCTACTATTCAGTTGAAAATTTAATTAATTTGTAGAAAATTCAACTATTTGGTTCAAATTTAATTAATTTGTTGGAAATTCAACTATTTGGTTGACCATTCAACTATTTGTTGACTATTAAAATATTTGGTTGAAAATTCAACTATTTTTGTAGAAAAATCAACTATTTTGGTAGAATATTCAACTATTTGGTTGAAAATTTTCTGTTTTGTTGGAAATTCATATTTTCGGGTTGAAAATTTAATTTTTTTGCTGAAAATTCGTCTTCTTGGTTTGAAAATTCAACACTATGGTGAAAATTCAATAGCTTTTAGTTAAAATTTAATCTTTTTCTTTAAAAATTCTACTATTAAGTTGAAAATTTAATTAATTTGTTTGAAATTCAACTATTTGGTTGACCATTCAACTATTTCTTGACTATTGAAATATTTGGTTGATAATCCAACTATTTTTGTAGAAAATTCTACTATTTGGTTGAAAATTTATTTATATTTTTGGGTTGAAAATTCAATGTTTTTGTCGAAAATTCTACTTTTTTGGATGAATTCAATTGGTTTGGATGTAAAATTAAAATCTTTTTGGTTGAACTATCAACTATTACATTTTTCGTTACGAGTGGAACTACTTTGTTAAATTTATTTTTTGTCTGTTTGAAGATTAATTATTTTAGTTGAAAATTCATCAATTTGGTTGAATTTTTTTTCTTTCACTACTGAAAATCTTTCTTCGCTGAAAATTCGTCTTTTTGTTTTAGAAATTCATATTTTTAGTTTGAAATTGCATGTTTATTGGTTAAAAATTGGTCTTTTTCGGTTGAATCCAACTGTTTTTGATTTAAAATAAAAAGTGTTTTCGATTAAATTGAATTAAATGTGGTACCTACAATAATTTGCTTCAAAAAATGTATTTCCTTATTGTCCCTCTATTAAATTAGTCATTTTGAATGACCTGACCAGTATATTTCACTGAATAAATCAGTAATTTTGAATGACTTAAACTGCAACTTTCACTGACTAAATAATTCATTTTTAATAGTTCGATCAGTAGCTTACGCTAATTAAATCAGTCATTTTAAGTGACTATTTGATGCAGTCAGCAAATATTGACTGATTCATCTGTTAAAACGACTGTTTTAGGCAGATTTTGACTGATTTAAATATTTAAAAGTGGAAAAAAATGGCCCTTTATCCGATTTCGGAGAAATGAAAGAGGAGGTTGACCAGGATGTAGAGGGTAGAAAAAGAGATGAGAAAAGGGCTTAGGAGCTTGGGAGACAAGTGATAGGTTGTCCTCGTTAAAATTAAGTTCCTCGAAGTTCTTATGACTCGGTACTCACTGTCGATACCAGAGATTAAAGGCGGTTCTTTGCCATCTGTTTCGGACTTAAACTGAAACGACAACTGACATCCCTTTTCTCTTCACTTTTATCACAGGAAACCAGTAAAAGGTTCCTAAAACAAAAACAAAAAAAAACTAATACAAAAAACTGTCATTCGATCTGTTCTATAAATTTGAATCAGTCAAAAATGAATGATTCACAGTCTATGTTGTCTGATTGAAATTAACACATTAACTGGCAAATCAGTCAAAAGGTACTTTTGAAATCAGTAAATTTGAATCTCTGATTAAATCAGTCATTTTCAGTTGTGCAATTTGTTATTTTCACTGATGGAATCAGTAATTTTAAATAATCTAACCAGTAAATTGCACTGAACGATTCAGTCAGTTTGAATGATCTAAACTTTAGATCAGTAAGTAAAGTAAAAGGCTCCTCAAAAAACCAACTAATAAAAATAACTGTCAGTCGATATTTTCTCTAAATTTGAATCAGTCAAAAGTGACTGGCAAATCAGTCAAAAGGTACTTTTGAAATCAGTCAATTTGAATCTCTGATTAAATCAGTCATTTTCAGTCATGCAATTGGTTATTTTCACTGATGGAATCTGTAATTTCAAATAATCTAACCAGTATATTGCACTGAATGATTCAGTCATTTAGAATGATCCAAACTTTAGATCATTCAAACTTTTATTTATTAAATCAGTCATTTTTAGGATAAAAAGTTAATTCTTTTGGATTGAAAATTTATCTCTTTTGCTAGAAAAGTTGTTGGTTGAAAATTCATTCAACTGTCTTTGATTTAGAATTAAAATTCATGTCTTTGGTTAAAGATCTAATTATTTTCTCGAAAATGCGTTTTTTTGTTGTTGAAAATGAAATTGTTTAATTGAAAATTGAACTATTAAATTCATCTCTTTGATTGAAAATTTAACTATTTTGTTTGAAAATGTATCTTCCTTAGTTCAAAGTACTTTGTTGAAAATTCATGTTTTTGATTGAAGATTCATTTGTTTGGCTGAAAATTACTTTTTTAAACTGAAAATTGAACTATACAATTTTTGGTTGGAAATTTCAATATTTGGTTAAAAATTAATCTATTTTCTTCAAAATGTATGTTTTTTTGTGGAAAATTAAATTTTAGCAAATGAAAATTAAACTATTGAATTAATCTGTTTGATTTAAAATGTTAATATTTTGTTTGAAAAAGCAACTTTTTTTAAAAATGTATCTTCTTTAATTGAAAGTGATACTACTTTGTTAAACATTCATTTTTTAGTTGAAGATTTATCCCTTTGGATGAAAATTATTTTGTTTTTTTTTTGGTGGAAAATTTTTGTTTTTTATTTGAAAATTCAACTATTTGGTTGTACATTTATATTTTTTAGCTGAAATTTCAAGTATTTGGTTGAAAGTTGAACTTCTTTGTTATAAATTCATTTTATTGGATGAAAATTCATTTTTTTGGTAGAAAATTTAACTATTTAGTTGAAAAATGTTGTATGTGTGAAAAATTACTTTTTTTTCAACTGCAAATTTAATTATTCCATTTCTGGCTGACAATTCAACTATTGAGTTAAAATTCATCTATTTTGTTGAAAATTTAACTATTTTGTCAAAAATGATTTTTTTCTTGGTTGAAAATAAAATTTTTAACTGAAAATTGAACCAATAAATTCATCTTTGATTTAAAATATGACTATTGGTTGATGATTCATTTCTTTTGTGTAAAATTGAATTATTTTGTTAAATAGTCGTTTTTTTGTGTGGAAAATTACTTTTTTTCAACTGCAAATTTAACTATTCCATTTCTGGTTAAAAAGTTATGTGTTTTACTTAACAATTCAACTATTTGTTTAGAAATTCATCTTTTTTAGTTGTATTCAACTGTTTTTGATTTGCAATTACCATTTTTTTTGTGCGAAAATTCAACTACTGGGTTGAAATTTGCTTGCTTAATTGATTAATTTAGTCAAATTTTGACCGATTTAAATTTAAAGTCTACCGGGTCACAGCCTGACCTGTAGGTCGTATAATATCGAATTCGAAGAACAAATTATAGTATTAAACAAAACCTAGCTTTTTGTTTCGAAAAAATAATTTGTGGTTCCTGGGAAGCATTAAAGTTGCGTCCCAAATGGCTTTTTAATCTAATTTAGCTTCAATATCTTTTCTTAGTAGTCACTAGTCATGCGATATTTTATAGAGAACTCGACTCAAAGCAATCATTTATCAATTTATAGTTAACCGCAAGTTTGTTTCCTACCAAGAATAATTATTGTCTATATTAGTTGCATTATCTTCTTAAAAATCGCAAGTAAACGTGATTACTACAATGTACTCATATCTCTGACACTCTGAACTTACGATTCTCACCACATACACAAAGTTCGATAATTTTCCGAGTATAAAGGCAGGCCTAGCACAACAATTTTTTGTTCTTTTCTCATGAAATAATCGATGATTGTACACTCAACACAATATTTTAATCGGAACTACTGATTGTTTCAACCAGAATTGAAAAATGATCACAATTTCTGGTTAAGGCGCATTTTTAATAGAAAGCTCTGGTTAAACCGTGGTGGAAAAATTTTTAGAAAAAAGTAGAGAAAACTAAAACTATTTTTACAGGAATCTACAAATAGATACAATAAATTACAACCAAAATTACAGAAAAGTAAAACTTTTTTTTATTATTAAAACTAATTTTTCACTTTTTTGTATTTTTTTGTACATTGTTGTATTTTATTGTAGTTTTAATTTTCTACCAGAAATTACAACAAGTTACTACTACAAGAATCGCCAAAAAGTTGTTCTTTTTCGATCTAAGATGACAAATGTTTAGAATATCGCAATGAGATAATTTTAAATTAGGATGCGATAATGTATACATGATCGCTATTACAAAAAAAGTTTCTATGTTTGATTTTTAAAGGAATGATATAATATTAAAAGAGAAATTATATCATTTTAAGCAATTTTATGCTAGAAACATTAATTTATGCATTAAATTTTGTTTTAAATTTTTGTTAAATATTCTCTTGAAAATTTGTTTTAAACAAATCATTAAAATTTTTTCAAAGAATCTAATAATAATTTTATTATCTTGAAACTCGAATTTTTCCTACAATTTTTTTTAATTCCTGCAAAAGTAAAAAAATTACCTTGAAATCGTCCAGATCCTTATTGGAAAATTTTGGAAATCTTATTCAATATTATTGTTATATTAATAAAAAAAAATATATATCGCTATTTTTTCTAGGAATTTTGATACAAATTTTTTATTCATTTAAAACCTTTCAAAATGTTTGCGAAGCTTATAAATTTGGTGTTTTAAATTATTTTGGAATCTTTTAAAAACTTTTACATATATCTTCATATATAGTCTTCAGAAATCTACATTTATTTTTTTTTATTCTTCGAAATCTTTTCCAGTTTTAAATTAAGTTTGGATCTTCTCAGAATTGTTAAATATCTCTATTATTATCTATTATTTTCAATGCTATAAATTGAAGAGTGAATCAGAAAATTGATAAATTTTCAAAATTATATCATTTTAAGCAATTTTATGCTAGAAACATTTATTTATACATTAAAATTGATTAAATGTTTTTTATATATTATCTTAAAAATTTGTTTGAAAAAAGTCACTCAAAATTTGTTCAGGAATCTATTAATAATTTCATTATCTTGGAACTCGAATTTTTCCTACCATTTTTTTTAAATCCTACAAAAGTAAAAAAATTAGCTTAAAATCATCCAGATTTTTTTTTGAAAATTTGGAATTTCTTAATAAAGATTCTTTTTGAATTAATTTTTTAAAAATTCCTTATTTTTCTAGGAATTTTGGAACAAATTTTTTATTCATTCAAAACCTTTCAAAAAGTTTATAAGTTTTTTGCTCGAAATCTTCAAGAATCTACATTGTGTTTTAAATATTTTAAAATCTTTTCACATTCTGAATTATTTTGAAATCTTTTCAAAACTCTAATTGAAATTAATTTTTAGCCAATTAATTTAATTTTCAAAATGATATCATTTTAAGCAATTTTAAGCTAGAAACATTAATTTACACATCAAAATTGGTTTGGAAATCTTTTTAAATATTCTCTTAAAAATTTGCTTTAAAAAAATCATTTAAACATTTTTCAGGAATCTAATAATAATTTTATTATCTTGGAACTCGAATTTTCCCTACAATTTTTTGAAAATCTTGCAAAAATAAA